>JBCFXI010000785.1:0-107956 GCA_038496175.1 Ampulex compressa
TATATGCACACATGTTGGTATCCATATAGGGATGTACGCCTACATCCGCCTACATCCCTATGGCTCATCCGCCATCCTCGCCCTTCCCCCCGCCCCCCCCCGCACTCCACGTCGGTCCCTCTGTATCGACAGAGGCAAATTGATTGGTAATATGTGGGCACTGCCCATCTACCTACCTCCGTGACATTTACCAACGGAAATGCCTCGTTTTTCCGATATCCCTGCTCGAAAGAGCCGTTGAGAGGGCTTTTACTGGAGGAAATGAATATTACACCGGTAGATACCGTACCCGGGCATCCGTGCCAGGTAATATTACCAGCCGGAGTGTATGCGGGCGAATAAGCGATTGGAAGTCATGCCGGCCTCCGTAGTTGTAAATAATAGCGTCGCATGCTGGGCCGTTAATGGCGACGAGAGCAATGCGTCCTGGGTTATAATTGAGGCTATCCGTGCGATAGGCCTTCGTCCGCACCGCTGTACACGCGTGGATCCCGCGTTAATTCACGAGCCCGGCTTGGTGCCTTGGCTACGCGTGTCTTGTTGCTATTTTAGGCGCACAGTACGTGCACCAAGGAAAGCTGCATCCGTCGTGCGGACAAAGCGTATTGGGTTTGCGATGTAGGAGATGTTAGCCAAGGTGTGGATTTAAATTGGTAAACGATAGGAATGGGTTATATGTGGACCTGGTCGAAGCTGTGGTTTTAATACGCGAGTGGGCTGGGAGGGGCAAGGTTTGGAGGAAGCCTTTAACTTTTCGTCGAGAAACTTCTTTTTTCCGGTCTATGAACGTGCTTTGTTCCCAAGCTGGAGTTTCCTAGTTCGAAGTTTTTGAAGGCAAAGATAGAGGATTAGTTCGTTTATTTTCATTCAAAGCGTTATTGATATTTTGGCACCACCCTGTGGTTCTATGGCTGAGTAGATTTACAAAGAGAAATAACACGGATTTCTGCCATGATTTTGTAGGAAATTCATTCCACGAGCTATATCACCTGAGGATATTCTCAAATTAGAGACATTTTTATAGCAACGCACACGTTTACTCTTCGTAATAGCGCTTAAGAAACGATCGTTACCAAACATCCTTCGAGAACCATGGAAATTCAGTAAAACGCTAATTAGCATCATTTCTGCTTACTCGAGAAAATAGCTCTCAGATTTGTAAATTCAAGTAAACGTGGATAATCACCTAGCCTTATCTCTCCTTTGCGTCAGGCAACGCTGAACCGAGCCGTTTCCAAAGCGGAAAGGCGTTATGGTTGTCACTGTAGGTTAATGCGATTTTCGATCAGGGCCACTTAATTGTTCCTCGACGAGCTGCCTCGGCCAGGACGGTGCGATTTATCGATCCCAGGTGAAGTGCACGGGCATGGAAGGCGAGGTACCCTTAATCGATTGCTCGATCAAGGGCGGTAAGAGGGCCTGTCGGTCCGAAACATCGTCATTGACGTTTCCCCCAAAATGATTGACACGTTCATCTTTGATACGTCCCGGCGGTTGGCCGCTTATCGGATTCTGATACCGGCCCTAATTTCTTCGTGTCTGTATTCGACGCTGTCACTCATATTAGATCGAAATCACGTAATACATCTATTATCGTGCACGAGTAGTGTCAGCTCTGCGGGTATGGCGACCCCTCGAAAGTCACACTGACAGACTTCGGAAGGCCTGGCTTAACGGGAACTGTATTTGTTTTCTACCCAATGCGAGGAAAAACGCGTAGACGCCGAAACTGATGAAAATAGAATTGATTTGCCGCTCAGCGCTGTCACGAGATTACATCGACCATTGGGACCTTGGATATTTTTGAGAAGTACGAGGTTATCAGGTGCACAACTTTGCTTTCGCTATTTTTATGTAGACGACTTTAGTGGTGAATACAAAATAATCATTTGAAAGCTTCTCAAAAGATGGGAGAAAGTAGTGGCCAAGGATGGACAATACCTTGAATCGCGAATGTGTAACCAGTTTTTTTATGATAAAGCCTCGAATTTTGTAAAAAAAAAAAAAAAAGCAGTGGAAGCAAAATTGTACACCTAATATATTTCATACCGTATGAAATTCGTTATAAAGCGGAATACCGACACAATAATCGTCTTGCAAATTTACACTCGTGTATATAACTCGTAAATTGCGTAAGGCGGTATTAAGTGTTCCAGCATTGGACAAGCGAGTTCTATTTAATAACGATCAAAGCTGCGATCGAGGGGTGGAGGGATTTTTTAATGCGAAGGTGCGAGCGTTCAAGTCGCGACCCTTTTCCGGCGGTTTACCATTTCCTGGTTTACCCTTCGTTATCAGAGCGCAAAACAACCACGGCCTGTATCCATCAACGCAATATCCTTTTTCACGGCGCAGCGGCTGGGCCGAAGCACAAAAGAGCCGACGCAAAGCGAAAAACATTTTAACCTCGTTTGAAATCCCCTTTCCAGGGCTGCACAGTGGATATTTAATTAAATACAAGAAACGGCCAATCTGCGGGGCTTTGCATCCGCTCGCGAATCAGCGCGACCGTAAGTTAGAAGCCCCGTATATATACGGGCCAGTGCTCGCCCGGATCTTAGCCTTCCACACTCCGTTTTTTGCCCCTTTATCATTTCTCTCAAAGGCGGATATTTTCACCTTTCGATCAAATTAATTAAACGTGCGTGGAATGATCCAAAGCACCGGAGGTGGAATACGATAGGTGCAGAATCGTGCGATGGATGAAACAAGCTCGTCCTCCAATGCCATCTCTGGTGCAGGCTTAGATCAGCAGAATAGGGGAAGGAGTGGATCGATCGACTTTATAAATGTCAAATGATAACGTTTATACGAAAAGCATCGTGCACTCGATCACGTGGTTCGCGATGATCGCGAACTTGGAGCAAACGCCAAGATGCATTTCGGTTTAATATCAGCGACAGCAAAATACGGGGGATTTGATAAAATCCGACTGCACGCGCGTAATGTCTATATCACTGATTCGATTACAAACGGGGTTTTTGAAAATCCTTGGCCGGTCGGAGGCATACGCGAGAGCGGAGCATAATTAACGGCGCGCTTTAAAGTTTGCCATGAATATGCAAAAATAATATTCCGTCGGCAGTGCTGAGCGCCGAAATGCGTTTCGGTTTAACAAACTCACTCGGACGCATTACGTATTCATACGTGTCGTAACGAAGATCGCAATTTCATCCCCGCGACCGTGCGAAAAAGGGGGCCGAGAGGCTATTACCCGCCGGTAAGTGCTCCTTCTTCTTCGTCGCGATCGATGAACAAATAGATCAGTTCCACTCCGGAAATCGCTCGCAAACTGGATGCACACCTTCGAGAATTGCGTTAGCAGCGCGGAGAAACGAGCTTGGTACCGCGATCGATCCTGGCCGACCACCGGCTTCGGTATTAAGCCAGTAATTTATTCCTTTGGAAAAAAGAAGGGAATCTTTCTCTCGCAATTGCACCTCGATGAATTGGCGTTTATATTACGCGGATACGCAGATAATCCCTCAGTTTTGGCGTGGTTCAGATTTTTGTATAGAAGTTTGCTGCAAATCTAAAGCTTTCGAAGAGCAAGCTCGATTTTGAACACGCGTCGTCGCGATCGGCTAATTTTATTTGGACGACAAATAATGGAGGTTTTAGTTACATACAAGCTGGGTGGATACGAGATTACTGAGCCTCGTACCTACCAACGTTACGATCCCTGATATTAAATATGAGAACCAATAACCCAAAGATAAGAGAAAAGTGTGGCGATCGTTTGAACGAGCAGAAAATCCTTGCGTGAAGGAGAGAGAAAGCGATTAATATACACAATCCTTGTAATGAGCATAATAGGCTGTACGAATAACGAAAAACAGAAAGAGAGAGAAGACGACAAAGCGAGAACTCGATCGACGAGGATTATAAAAAACCCACTAAACAAATGTTATCGTACAGAATCACAACACACAATCCCTTAATCTTCCCCCACAATAAAAAAACAAACAAACCCGTTAGCAACAAAAGATTCCACGACACAGTCAAGCCCTAATTTACCTCAAAAAAAAGACACGTATCCAAACTCCGAGCAGCCATCGTCGACCTCCCAATTCGATATCGAGCTTCCACGATGGAATTCCAAGGAAGGCACTTCAGCCATCGATCTCGAGGGATCAAAGAAACCGACATCGATGGCCGCCACTCGATCCCCCAGATTCCCGGCCAAAAAATCCGGCGGGAGATACGGATTTTAATTTGACGATAGGATCGAATCGTCGAAGGGGCGGCATTGTGGGTAGGACGATGCGCTACTCGTGCACCGGGAAAAACCATTTTCCGCTCGCGGGGCTTTTCCGGCCGCGTCGCGGCCTCGGCGCATTATAAATTGAGATAGAGAGAGCGTATACACGGAAATAACCGATGGCTGGATCCTGGAAACGGCGAGGGGGGCGTCGAGGGGCGGAGGGAGGGGGGCAGGGATTCCAGGCTGCTACCGAAAGCGATTGTACAAGTTTCTCCGGGTTTCTGCTCCTCCTTTTTTTCTTCCCTCCGTTCCATCCCGGTGCCTCTTCGAGGTTTCAGCCGGCTACCGATTCCATTCGTTTCGTCGGAAATTAAATACACAACCAGCCCCTCCTGGCCCTCCTGGCCCGTCTGTGCGTGTATGTGTGTGTACGTACAGCGAGGGGAAACCACACCCGGCTACTTGTTGAGGAAAAGTTAAGGTGGAAACACTTCCGGCCGGCTGCCATGCTATTTCGCCTTTCGCCCCCCGATCGCCGCTTCCAGGAACGATTTAACGTGCCCACGGCCCGCGCCCGTGTGACCGGCCCTAAAAGTGTGAACGCCACGGGGCCAATATCGGTAATTGCTCGTAAAAAAATTTCTTGCCGATCCTTCCGGCGGCTATGATAAATTCGCGCGAGATACTTTCCGCGGAGAAGGTTTCTTTTTATCGTCATAATGATTTTTCGGCGGAAATATTGTTTCCTTGAAAATGATTCTTCGGTGGAAACATTGTTTCCGTGAAAATGATTTTTCCATAAAGAGGATTTTTTTGGTGGAAAAATGCTTTCTGTAAAAATGATTTTCCAGCGGAAAAACTGTTTCCGCGAAAATGATTTTTCCATAAAGAGGATTTTTTTGGCGAAAAAATGCTTTCTGTAAAAATGATTTTCGAGCGGAAGAATTGTTTCTGCGAAAATGATTTTTCAGCGGAAAAATTGTTTCCATGCAAATGATATTTCTATAAAGAGGATTTGTTCTGTGAAAAAAATGCTTCCTCTAAAAATGATTTTTCTTTATGGTGAAAATAATTTTTTGCTAAGAAAAATGTTTCCGTCGAAAAGATCGCTTCCATGGAAATGATTTTTTCCGTGGGAGTGAACAAAAGTCCACTTTGTGCTTTCGCATGTGATATTGACGAAGCAGGCTCGTTGCCAAACCATTAGTCGAGCATAGCCAATGCCGAGTTAATTAATCTTAACAATTCATTTTATTTCCAACGAACGATTAGAAAAAAATTGATTGGATCGGCGTGGAGAAGTTTCCACATAATGATTATACATCGATCGCGTAATTTGAAAGCCGCATCGCAATGTAGGTCATGAGCGAAATAACGTTAAAAATGTACATGAAATTTTGATCAAACGCATTATTGGGAAATAGGAAATCGTATATGAGTAGCTGATTAAATCTCGGATATTTTCGCATTTCACATACATAATGGAGCCCTGCTCCGGGACTTTTTAGAGTTTAGCCTTCGATGCTGAAAATCGAACAGAGGAACGTTTCCTCGTTTTCTCATCGGCGTTCACGGTGGTTTATGCATCGAAGTTAAGGCTACCAAAGCTCACGCTGGCACGCGACGATGTGGAAACACGTTCCCGATAGACGGAAAACGCTAATGAGGATGGTAATGAACTCGTCTGCCGAACGTACGTGAATATGGAAAGAGAGCTTTGGCTTCCAGAACAAATGACCGCACGCCGATATTGGTTCCGGAAGCTTTCAAACCCGACTTCACTTGCGGTTAAATATTTTCTCAAGACTTTCTCGTCAACGCTCCTATCTACTGCGAATCGAGAATAACACTTTGGGCGGCCACGGGAAGATCAAAAAGAACTGCTTCTCACGGTTGCAATAGATAGAGCAGGTCCTTTCATTCATCGAATTCTGTCAGGATAAAAATATCTTTCTCTCCCCTTTTTTTTTTTCACACAATTTCACTAGAGATACATAACCGTGGTCCACTATCTAAAATTGTTCTATAAACCCGCGCAGTAATTATAAACGTTTGAAGAGAAATAGCAAAAAAAAAAGATCTTTAGAAAAATGATATCGTTCTTCCATTCCGTGAATTACGTTACGATAAGAATACCTTTCTCTCAATTTTTATACACAATTTTACGAATAAACCGAGGCCACCATAGGAAACAGGCCCGCAAAGTTGTTGCGAACGAAGAAAGTTCGAACAACACGAGAGCGCCGGTATGTAATTACGAATGTTTGAACGTAATTTTACGAGTGAAACCTGTAGGCAAGGTACCTCGGTTTCACGAGCGCCATTCTGAATTATAACGTCGGTGGCAAATTTCATTTGCACGGCCCAGTGATCATCATGGTCGCGTTCCGTGGTAATGATATCCTCCAGCAAGTAATACTAACAACGAGCCCCGCGTCCGCCGATCGTTCGGTCGTTTAATATCGCCCTTGATAAGTTTATTGGCACCGGATCCAATCAAATATCATGGCTTTGTGTGCTCTCGCTCGGTGAAAAATGAGAATGGCTAATTATTTTCTCCCTCGACGGTCCCTCGATCGTGACACGTATTAGCTCGCGCACACTCGCCCACTCACGCTCCTATATAGGGTGAGCCACCTAAATGAGAACGACGAAGTATCCCCGTCATTCGCGGCATTAACAAAAAATGCTTAAATTTCGCGAGCTCTTCCATAAGAACGAAGAATCGTACATTCTATAAGTACAAATAGCTATGGTTTCGAACGATATAATTGCATTCAGGATGCATCATAAAATTCGCAAATATGTGGAAATCGAATAATCTAAATTATACCTTTCGATGTGTCGTGCAATCTTTCCTTGTGCTCCTCGTAAGAGTATAGAAAAAGTACCCAATTTCCTTCCAAAGGACATTAATACTTTCCATGCGTATTTCCAAGCAAGCGATCCTCGGAGACGCTTTTCTGATGCTCAGGATCTTCTTTAATCGTTTGAATTCCAAACGTCCGTTGAGATTTTATATCGAGAAAAGCCAGCACATTTTGAACATCGTGGACAACCGTCCGATGATCGTCAAACTCGCGCGCTCAGATTTACCGAAGCAAGTACATCGCACAGCTCCTTTCATTCGTATTTTTGGGCATACAATAAAACAAGCGCTATCGCGCTACTTGGGTCTTTTCGCGCTCGTTCAGAGAAAGCGCGGTTTGTTTGGGATTCTTCGACGGGCTTTTTTCAATACTCCCTGGGACTCAAGCGGTTAAAATATCCTTTCCCGCGGCTCGACGAGTAATACAGGCCTTCGTGCATTCCCGTTCACTCGGTCCACCCCGTATACGCGGCCGCGCGCTCACGAGGCGGTCGAAGTTGCGCCATTAATAAGGCTCTAGGCGATTTTCGTACCGACAGAGCGAAGTCTGCCATATTGTGCAGTCGAAATTCCTTTTTTTCCCTACCTGCCTCCGCATCGGGAATGCCTAAACCCATCCCAGGGAAGATACGGGAATTGTAAAGGAGGAGGGAGGGGATAGGGAAAGGGCATTTTCAATATCTGCTGTATTTCCGCCGACGCCGTTTCCACCCCTCTGGATATCTACCAGGGGTAACATTGTACGCACCCCCGTCACTACATTTTAATATTTCAGGATTCAATGATACCGTCTACTTTTACAGCTGTGCTCAACTTGTAGGCACACCCTGCCCTGTCGAGAGCTTGTCGAATACTCGAGGACGGACTTTGTTGGCTTTGGAGCCGAGCTACTTGGCGAGGCGTCGAGCAGCCACGCGGTTATGGTTTATCAGCGAGATTGTAACGCGGCTGCCAATGGTCCAGAGGCCATGAAGAATCCTCTCCCTCTCTCTCTCTCTCTTTATTCTCTCTAGACTTGCTTTCTTTCCACGTCGAGGGGCGTTTATGTCTATCGAGGAAAAACATCGGTAAATGAGCTTTCGCCATAGCCCAATTTTACGAGCTCGGCATAGGCCATAAAGCGGATACGAGCGGGTTACTTCGGTCAGTGAGACATAAAGCCAGGAGCAGAGGTTGAAGGTCGGCGTACGTCGATGCGTAAAAGTGGAACTACCCTCGTGCGTTGCATCTCGACGGCGATTCGCCGAATGAAATTCGGCTCTTAAGGCAGTCGCGCGTCCTCGGAATCTCGAGGAGCTCCATAACCGCGAGGATCCCGGGATCGTACGGAAAATGTAAAGCGCACTCGGGCCAATATACTCTCCCGTCCTTGACCCCTGCATAAATGCTCGGGAGTCACTGCTTTCGTTAGCTGAAACTTCGCTTCTTACTCCGGACTCTCCGACCTTGCTCCCCGCTGCTTCGCTTAACGAAGATTAATCAGCCTGGCGACTCGGTAATCGCGGATTTCTTCGAAAGGAATAAAGACAGTTTCCGCGAAAAGCGGAATATTCTTGTGTATTTTGTGCAATTTTTTTTATGAACAGCAATGGAAAGAGCGGATATATAGAACACGGATATAGGAATGGCATTTCAAATTTGTAAGTATACTTACAAATATAACCACAGTGTGTTATTTAGTGAAATCAGGGATTACTTCGCAATCTAATACTTTCATTCTTACACACAATGCAACGAAGTTCGAGAAGTACCTTGCAAAAGGACTTTAAACGCTTTCTAGCCAATCGCGCACAAATCTTTCATTAATACCAGAACTATCCAACCAGTCAAAATAACTGGTAAGTAGTTTCTTTAAAAAATCGTAGTACTTTATAACGATGTATTTCTTTAGATTTTCCATGATTTTCACGAAATATTTAGATTGCGAATTTCCTTTTACTCTCCCCTTTTTTTTAAAGACGTATGTGGTCTTCTAAATATGCCCAGAAAGTGGCTGATAGTTCTAGTGTTAATTCTTACACTAACATTGCGATTACAGCGACGAATCGCAGTTAATTCTCCGTCTATTATAAAATACGAGCGCACCCTGCTTTGGCTTGAATCAGTACGGTGCAATGCGCGGCGGAATTTAAAGGGAATTATCGTGCCACAGCGCAGATTCATCCAGGAGATTCGCGCGCGATTGGTCCGCAGCTCAGCCGAAGGCTCGGAGGACAAAAGGCGCGAAGGACCGAATTTTCATGGTGCGCCCAGCGATGGTTTAGGCCGCGAGCCGGCAAATTCGGCGTAATTAATCTTATTAACAAAACTAATTTCGCCCGGGGTATTTTGCAATTTCTGTAATATTATGCAAACGGGAAATCTGGCAAATCGTTCCATCATCCCGCGTAAGCTCCCGAACGTTAAATGATTATTCGTCGGCCGTTCCCGTTATTTCGTGCGCAATGAATTATCGCAAATCCGCCCGCCGCGAAATCGTTCGTAATCGTAGACTGAAATACTGCCGTGTACAAAAAGCTTTGGGAATTAGTTTACAAAATCGAAGATATGGCGTTGCTCGTCGTAAATCGTTGCCTTCGAAGCACGAGGAATTTCGGTCGACCACGTCGACGTTTGTCCGCGTGAAAAATTAACAGCTGTGCGTGAATTTGATACTATATTAAGAATCACTGATTGTTCTTAAACCAACAAGCGAGCAAAAAGACTAGTTGTACATATATATATACAAGTATACTGATACAAAATCCTATATTAACAAAGGCCATAATTACAAGAAATACTAAGTTGTCAGGCTTAACACGAGAACTACCAGCCACTTTTTGGACATATTTAGAACACCGCATACATCTTTAAAATAAAGAGGAGAGTAAAAGGAAATTTCAGTAAATCAAAATGGTGATCTAAATACTGTATGAAAATCATCGAAAATCTCAAAAAATACATCCTTATAAAGTACTAGGATTTTTTAAAGAAACGACCGACCAGTCATTTTGGTGTTAAAAACTCGAGGAACCTGACAGACCCAAACCCAAAAGCCACGCAAAAGCAAATCACTACAGTACATACAAAGAACATTGAAATAAATAATTCCCAAAAGTTCTCGCGCGCGTTAATAATTCTCGCGCAATCGGCGCGTTTGTCGCAGTCAAACGATGAGAGAAGAAAGGTGTACGCATCTCTGAGGAAATTTGAGTCACACTGTCGGCGGTCGTTATAAAGTTCCAGCTGCGGAAGAGAGAAGGTAAGGGAAACGAGGAGGAGGCCCGCCCCCTTTGCGCCCAGCATCCAGGCACCCTCGAGTTTATAATGCACCCCCACCATAACTGTATATTTCATGGATTCGCCGACTAACGTCGAGAGAGCGAGGAGGGGCGAGGGGAAGATTGAGAAAGGGCGAGAAGGACGGAGGGGAGGGAGGAAGAGAATCCTCCGACGGGGCATCCGGATGCCTACCTCGGATTGTGCGTTGAAACGCGAATTATACGCGCCTGGTGCGGTGCCTCGAGCAGATTTCCCTTGAATTCCTTACGAGTTTTTGACCCACCAACGCGAGAATCTTTGCAATTTCGTTCTTAAACACTGGTATCCAGTCGGCTCCGCTCTGGAGGACTGGAGCGAGTCGGCTAAAGCGAAGAATACACCGGGATAAGGGAAAAGTTCGGCCGTAAATTTCGCTAGGCAACTTTCGGGGACAAAACAATTTGTTATACGTCTAAAGCGGTCCGCGCAATGACTTTTCACTAAATCCAACTTCCAAGGGACGAAGATGGGAAGGGATGTAGGTGTCGGCGTTTTAACGACGCCCGCAAAAATGCCTCGTCGTGGAATAATGCGTGCGGAGTAATGAATCTTTGGTTACGTGACAGTATCCTCTGGGAATTGTCGTAGAAAGAAATTTGGACGGGTATAAGTATAGGAATAATAGGTTGATCTTTCGTGAAAAAGGAAACGCGTGCTCGAATCAGATTTCCTTGGTTAGGTCTTTATAAGGTATACGTCGTAAATTAAGGTGTGGGAAGACAAAATAGGTCTGGCGTGAAAACGAATGTATATTTTAGAGTATAAGTGCGCGGACTGAATGAGTTTATTACACTCTCGTCTAAAACAACTCTGCGGTCAAATAATCTCTATCCAAAAGCAAATCGCACCAAGGAACCTTCACTACACCATCATACAAAACAACTCTGCGCTTAATAATCTCTATATAAAACCAAAACTAAGTTGCACCAAAGAACCTTCATCACACACCATCCTCTAAAACACCTCTGCAGTTAAATAATCCCTCTATCCAAACCCCAAAATAAATCGCGCCAAAGAACCTTCACTACACCATCCTCCAAAACAACTCTGCAGTTAAATAATCCCTCTATCCAAATCCCAAAATAAATCGCGCCAAAGAACCTTCATCGCACACCATTCTCCAAAATAACTCTACAGTTAAATAATCCCTCTATCCAAATCCAAAAATAAATCGCGCCAAAGAACCTTCACTACACCATCCTCCAAAACACCTCTGCAGTTAAATAATCCCTCTATCCAAATCCCAAAATAAATCGCGCCAAAGAACCTTCATCGCACACCATCCTCCAAAACGGCTCTGCGGTTAAATAATCCCTCTACACAATGGCGAAAATTAATCGAACCGAAGGACCTTAGGCGCGTGCCACACCCTCGGAAGTTGCTCGCACCCCCGGACCCACGGGGTGTCCTTCGACGACCCTCCGCACAGGCGTCACAAACGAGCGCGCACCTACGTTGCAATTATCCGTCGATAACCAGGCCGCAAAACTGCGTCGATGGGCGGTCGCTTGGGTCTGTTTACCTAGCCGAAACAAAATATCCGAGGAGCCGGACAGGAACGTGATATTCGAGAGGCGGGGAGGGAGGGAGCAAAGCTCTCTCTCTCTCCCTCTCTCTCCCTCTCTCTTTCAATATCACGCTCTCTCGCTCGCTCCTCCTCTCAGTTCCTATCTCCCTCTACGAAATCCATCCGCAAGTTTCATTAAGCCGAGGGTATTAGCGGCCCGCCACGGGGCACGGCCGTGGTTATAAATAACAATAAGGGCCCGCGCGGACGGCAAACATCGTAAAACCCTTCGCAAACACGGGGCGGCCGAGCCGAGGACGACGAGCGGGGGCGAGTGCCAAGAGCTCGATAGAGAAGCGAGCATATAGCTCCCTAGACTGGGATACAGTCGGTTTCAGGGATACGAGTCAATGGCTCTGCCTGCTCCCTGTAAGCGTCGACGTACTATTCACCCGCTGCGATGACCTGTGATTTATTAATCGTAAAGTGTACTCGCGATTGGTCGGTGGGTGATAGAATTGAATCTACGCATATTGTAAGATTCACGAGCGATGATGCGGATGAGAATAACTGTGTATTGCGAGGGAAACCGTGGGTCAAGGCGGACGTAGTTTGGACTTTGCGAGTGCCTAGAATTGCGAATGCGGTTGAGTTTCAATCTGTTTCCCTAGTGTCTCTGATCGAGAATCAATATTTTCATTTCTTAGAGTATAAACGCAAATGTAGAACTCGTTTTCGAATCGTTTGAATTTGCTGAAACTATAAATAAGTGATAATAAACTAAAGTACTTTACTATTGTATACCTAATTCTATTTTAACACGATAGATACGCTCTCGAAGAATACGTATAAAAGAAATCCGTGTAATATAATACCTCCAATATCGCGGTTATAAGAATGAAAGTAAAGCACAAGTATCTTCTTAGAATTTACTCCCTTAGAATCAAAAGTAAGTTATGTAAGAACAGAATCAAATTCTTTTCCTAATTCGTGTTAAATGAAAATCGTATAAAAACAGGTTTTGAATCCACATCATTATCACACGCGCCAAGTCTTCGGATCGACATTCCGATGCCCATTTCTTGCAACTCCATCCTCCCCTATCGTATTCCAGAATACCGTCTCACGGATGTTAATCGGATAAGAGGTGCGAGCACTTCCCAATCCTGGAGAGCATTTTTCGGCCGCTTGGCTCCTCGTCGAGCCGCTCGAAATTTGGTTGTGAAAGGGCCGGTATGCCTGCTGAGCGGCGAGAAAAGTCGGTGTACGCCCAGAAATACGAATCGCGGAGCGTGCTCCGACGAGCTTCGTAGGGATATTCCGATTTGGCGAGGTGGGTGGCGTCGAATCCCTCCCCCCATCCGCGAGTATACCGTCGAAAGGAGAGGCCGCTGTAAATGTATCCGGGCATATGATGTAACTGCGAAACGGGCTTGTTGTTATGCCAATGGCTGGAGCCCAGAGTGCACCGAGTGCTTTTGCCCTTTTGCCGATAGCTCGTCCATTTTCGCAGCCCGCGACGGCCCTGGCCTTTCGGATTAGCCCTATTGATCGCGGCGGTTTCACCGAAAACGAGTTAATGCCGTAAGAATCATGGCCCCCCCCCCCTTCTCCTTATTCGCGACTTCCTTGGCAGGCGCGATACGCTGGCTGGATAACGCGAATTTGCTGGCCCAAGAGGTACAGGAGAAGCAGGAGAGATTGGTATCGCTCTTGAACCTTAAAAATTATCGCTCGACATTTGTACTCCTGACATCATTCTTAAGGATTACTTCGAGCATCGATCGTTTCCCCACTTGTACTTTTGAGTATGTAAATAGTATACTTTGTTCGAAATAGGGAAGAAGTAGGTTTAGGTATTGATATCTATACTCGAGGCCTACGTTCTTTTTAAATAAATCCGTACAACTGTTTTATTCCATTACGATGAATCGCAGTAAATAACGTATAATCTGGAAGTCCACCTCGTTCAATGGATATTAAAGTTACTTTTATCCATAATAGTGAGCAGAAAGACGTAAGTTAAGAAACGATTCGATCAACACTAAATCTGCTAAAACGGTCAAAATGACCGGTTAGTCGTTTCTTAGAAAAATCATTGTACTTAAGAGCGAATTTTTTTGAGATTTTGCATGATTCTACCGCGAAATGTAAGTCATTCTATTGACCTATCTCTTCTCAATCCTCTTTATCTTTAAAGATATACATGCTACACAACAATATACACACAATGTGGCTAACAGGTTTAGTTCTAAATAATACGATTAAGTGATATTTAAGAGTTCTACTCCTTCCAGATTTTTCCGGAGTCCACGATGATCGATAACCGCGTTAGGTCTCACGTCTCCTAGTTTCCAAGTCCCACGGCAAACATCGTTCACGGTGGAATCACCCTCTACACACCGTGGTATCCGAATTACGGATATAGTCGATGGCCTTTACGATCCATGGGTAGCGAGCCACGAGCGATAAAGAGGTTCCAGCCGTCTGCCAGAATTCGGGTAAACGCGGTAACTCGGGGAACGCGTAAATCGTAAAAGATGAAGCCAGGGGATGATCGAAGGGCGAGAGGGTTGCTGGCAGTATAACCGAGAACTGATACGAGCGAGTTATTACGTTTACCTTTCGCGGTAATTTCAGTGTGCCCTCCCCAACGACTTTTCGTTTATGCCGGAATCGATGGAAAGGTAAGTATCGGTTTTAGAAACTCAGCCCTAGTAAGAGATTATCGTGCGCTGAAAGCCACTATTTTGAGTGTTTTCGTTAGGAACGCGAAAGAAAGATTGTTGATCATTTCTATGGATTTTTAATACTCTTGTTGTATATATTGTTGTATGTTTAGTATTCTCAAGTGATTTTTTTTGTTCTCAAGAATAAAAAAAACCTTAAAGAGCTGTCTTTTTGCAAGCATGGATGAGATTAAGTATCAATGATCGAGTTCCAGAAAATGCTTCGTGGACTGGAAGAAGCGCTGGAATAAGTGCGTAATAGTCAATGGGGACTATTTCGAAGGAGACAGCATGGATGTAGAAGGATAAGTAAAATTCGTTCCAAAAAACAAAGATTCCTCTTATTTTTTTACCTGGTATATACGGATATGCTTGAAAAGGGATACTTCATCGAAAAAGCTGTGACAACCAGAAGACTCTGATAACTTCTAATCATCCTGGAAATAAACACAGGGTAAACGTGAAGATAATACAGGGATAATTTGTGTTATACGGACTAGACGAGAGTTTAGTAATGTTCTCCTCGAGTTTATCCGAAAGCGAGCGCTTTTCTAGGAGGAAATTAATTTGCTAAGTACTCGAGTATATGTGTAATCCAGACTGTAATGTGTGTAAATAGTTCAGCAGACTAGCAGAAACTTTAGCACTATAATCACCCGGCGTTAATATCGTCACACGGCGCCCAGGACTGTGTAAATAAGAAATCTATATCTAGACTACATTTCCTGGTGAAACGGACATACACACACACACACACACACACACACACACATCGCGCGTACTATTTTCGCAGAGGTCCAATTTTCAGAATGGCCCAGCTACCATCGCAAACTATCCGTCGAATTTTTCACACCGCCCAAAACCCCTATCTCTCCCTTTTTCGAAGCGTGGAAATTTGTTATTAATATCCAGAAAATTGTTCGCGCTATTCAATACCGTGCCAAGCAGCGCCTTCCCAAAGCATGGATATTTTTCGATTAATATCCTACAAATTGTTTATTAATATCCCGGAAAACGTTCCGAGCTATTAAAAATGGCGAGTCACTTCTTCTGGCGTAACGCGGAATGGAGAATTTTAATTAGAGATCGGCAATGGGATGATAATAAATGTCAATATCCCCTTAATTGCTGGTGCTTGATCGCGAAGCGAATCGTGCTCTCGATAATGGCACCAGGCCGCGTTTAACGTCCCGCGATTTACGCCTCGAAGTTTGGCGATACACGCGCTACGTGCATAAAGTGAATATTATAAATGTCGGTCGCGTAGCGGCGCCCGCAGTCGGGGAACTTGGCCTAACCGAATTAACGAAGTGGGCGTCGCGACGCCAGGGTGAAAAGGGAGAGAGACGCCAACGTGTCGCCATAGGCGACGATTTTACGAAGCGCCTACAGGGAAATCAGCGACAGGAACAAAACAAAAGGGTATTATTTAACATCAAAACCCCGGAAGCGGTCAAAATGACGTCGAGACGAACGTCCTAAATCCTTCGAGAATATCTTTCACACGCGTGACATTCGTTGTTAACAGTATAATATATAAATAACGTATGTACATAACAAGTATGAGTGTTTTAATGAATTATAATAGAAAGATTGGTATTCGGTGTAGTTTCCAAGGAAGTACGATAGGAAGCAAGTGTGCTAAATAAATCGTTAAATTCGGGAAACGACCATGGATCTTTTATGGTCCAGGCCGAGTACGAGAGATTCGAAATAGTCCGAAACTTTTGTCTAGACGCGACGATATACGACATATCGGATTACCGCGCAATATCGCCGCTAATAGATTAACGGGCTCGTTAAATCTACTTTAATCTCGCGAATATGGGCTACGATCGTCTACATGCGCGCACTTCGCGAGGAGACGGCGGTTATACCAAGAAACCGGCGCGTCGTAATTGGTAATCAGGTTTTAGGTTGCGGTTACGACTCTATAAACCACCGTATAGGCGATTAAAATGAAATCCAGGGCTCTGGATATTGCGGGGAGCCCCGACATTCTAGATTTTATCTAATTCGCAAACGACATCGAAAAGTTATCTCCCTTCTGCCCCTTCGGATCATATCCCTTAACTCAGCGATATCCCATTGTCAACCGCATTTTCCTCATACCGGATTATTAATAACGGCTTCGAACCGTCGCGTGCATCGAGAATACGTCGCGCGTAATAAAAAAGTGGTATCAATTGCAATAATCAATATCGAATGTCCGCCGTACTTAAATCTACATCATCTCGCATCAGAATTTCATACAGTACTTTCAGGATACTAGACGTTAAAAATACAATCGACAAAAAATCCCCTCGACTCTTAACCAACACCTTCCACATTTATTTACCACAATCGTGCGTATTTATATACACGACAAAGTGTCCAACGTCCAAGGAAAATACGCCCAGCTCTTCGCAGGCCGAACAACGCCCTCGAAAAACCACGTAAAATAAAGTCGTACCGAAAAACACGCGTAGAATTGAAGATAAACCGAGTGAAAAAAAAAAAGAGGAAAGAGAGAGGGCGGGGGCAATTTTTCTCTTCGACCTTGTTGTTGCAAAATCCTGTAAAAAAACAGCGTGCTCCCACTGGCCAAGCAGGGGCCATCGGAAATGGCGCGCGTCTTCGAATTTTTCAGCGTAAATCGAGCGCGCGAACGGCTATGACAAATAGGCAGCGGGGCCGTTGCTGGCCATCAAGGCGAAATCGATCGGACGAAATAAATCGGGAGCGCCTCCCCTGCGCGGTTCGAGCGATAAAACCGGACGATGGAGGTTCGTCTTCTTTGACGAAACCGAAGTCCCCTTGCCGCGAAAAAAAGGGCCTTTCCGCGCTAATGGGGCGCGATTAGTCGAGGCTTGTTTTTCTCCACCGCTGGCGGTCGGTGGCAGCGGCGATCCTTCGATCGGAGCCGAAGCGCCGGGCCCCGGCGAGTCACGCGAATCGGTCGATCCACGGTTAACGAACTCGAGCAATCGCCTTAATCGAGTTTACCGGATAACAAGTAAACGCACGGTTAATCCCTAGGCAGCCCATGCAAAATCCGCGTACACGAATCTCAGCGCGTACGGCTCTGTGCTCCACGAGGCTTGCTCGCTCTGTTCCTGTCTCTCTCTTTAGCGCGCGCACTGTGCAAAGTTTGCGTCCTGCTTTTTCGACGGAGCGATCGCAGACGATGTAGGATGAGACTTGATGGAGGAGAGTGATGCGGATGTCGATCCGAGCTGAATGCTCGATTGGGATGACTAAATATTTATTTTTTGCGCAGATAATTAGATTCGATATGGAATCTATGTTGAGTATATGTACCGTGTTTATGTTTGAATGGAGTGTTTGTACAGTTCGCGGATCGACGTTCGAGTAATTGTGCGGGTGTAATATTTGATGGAGAATAATACTGTGCTTATGCGCTTGTGTTTTTAAGTTGCGCTTGATTGTCATGATCGCAATTTTTTTTTGAGGTAGTATAGGGTTTTTAAGGTACACTTGAGTGTCATGATTTTTTTTTGAGGTACCATCAGGTTGGCGAGAGAGCAATTTAGGTTTTGTAGTGTGAAATGAAGCTCATATTTTTAGATAAGGAATGAGGTTTAATCGATGATGTATTTTGCATTTTGTTGGATGACCCTTTGCCATCTTTCTGGCAAATTCATAATTCCGCGCTCGTTAAATTTCTGGCGATAATACGTATTCGCTATAATACATTGGAAATGTTACATTTAACGTATAAAATTTCTGATCCGTATCGTAGAAATTGCAACTTTATCTGTATGTGAAAATCGAAAATACTTTCCTGCCAAGCCGATAATTACACATAATGCAGGAACGTGTGGTTTTATGAAAGTATTACCTGCCCTTTTCAATTGCAACGATCGCCCTTCTAATTTGAAGTTCCCGTAATAACGAAGTCTATCGAGCGGAGCGGGATTTGCATAAAGCGATCGCCCGATCTTCCTTTCAGTTCCCGTCCGATTTTTGTAAGAGGATGATCAGGTTTTTTCGTACAAAGTAAAAGCGATTATAGCTTCCCAGCTGACCCGGTTGGCCAGCAAAGCGTTAAACTTTATTAACGCCATTGAGTTTAATGCCATCGAGTCTCCGCGAAAAATTCTCTCCGACATTTCAAGTTCGACGTACGTAGAAATACGCTAACAATGATACACCGACATCAAATTAGCACACTGTGTACGCGAGATTATGAAGAATCGAGATCCTTATTTTATATTATATCGCATCATAAAAGCTTTGCTCAGGATCTCCAAACGACACACAATTCGTCGTGTAATAAATATAATAAATAACCTATAAAATACCAAAATAAATATAACGAGCAATGAGTATATAAATAAAAAGATATAATAACTCCTTCCTTAAAGCAGGGAAAAGGATTTTTACTATAAAGGCAGCTTGCTGATTTTAAGGACCCATCAATTTACCAGTTAACTGCGTCCGCCGTGTATAAACGTCAACCTAGAACTTTATTTCGGCGATCTTTTATTAAGCTTCTCAACGATAAATTTTCACGTTTCTATCGCAAGAGAATGTGATACTTCCTCGTACCGCTTTGCTTTTTTAGTCAGATTTGTAAGAGGAGTATTTTGGCACGTGTACTCATCGTTGCTCGATGTTCATCACGTGTGACAGGAGGGATTCTTAGAACCAGATTCACTTAATCAGTTGAGCTTTCGTTATCTATCCCAGTAATAAAGCGCTTTTCTACGCGCGTACGTCTCAACGCATCCCCAAGTCGACATAACTAACAGGTTCGTGCCACTTGACCTGAAAGTTGTCAAGAACCAGCGAAATCTCCCGACGATCAACGATGCTCCTCGTAGAAGCGAGCCCTTCTTCATCCGTCTCTCGTGACCGGTGAACAAAACCACTAACTTCTCCCCCTGCTTTTCGGCTTCTCCCGTCTGCACCAGTGTTTCCCAAACTTTCGACATCTGTGTACCCCTTCTATCATTTTCATAACACCTCGTGAGAAAAAAAACCAATCGCATATACTTTAATACTAAACCTATGGAAGCGGTTAAAATGATCGTTTAGTAGTTTCTTTAAAAAAAAAATGGGGTACTTCGTAAGAGGTGTACCACGATTCCAGGATTTCGATGATTTTGTGAGATTTTTCGTGATTCTACCTCGACGTGTGAATCATTATATCGAATTATCAACGCTTCTTATTATATACACTCTTTATCTTTAAAGATACATGTGGTATACATAAATATATTTAAGAAGTAATTACTAGGTTCAACGTTAATAAGAATCAAAATACATTTACTTTAACCCTTTCTAGTACATAAACAAAATAATAATGAGCGAGTAATAAAATTCATTCGTAACAGGACATAAATAAAATATATATTATAAGAGACATGAGTTATAATCAATTAGGAGAATCAAATCGTTTATCCTCCGACAACAGATCATAATTTCTTTCCCTAGTTGCTTCCATTATCCTCCACATTCCCATCATTCTCCCATGTTCCAGGTTTCTAATCGAAAAATAGTAAGCTACTCGCTGCACCAGGCGCGCCAAAGCCTCCTTCGACTCAAACCCTTCCCCCTCCCCGGGGAGTACGCGCATCACACTTTGGGAAACACTGATCCAGACAATGGCCTTTCCCCCGGAAAGTGGCATCCAGGGGTAAGAAAATCTATCGCGGGCGCCCTGGGTGATCGTCGAAACAGAGACTCATCCGGGGTATACACCGGATGGCGCGTGACAAACGATCCTCCGCGCTTGCCAATATATCCCCGTCCGGCTTAAGCGCGTTTACGTGGCCGAAAAGGGGGCAGAGGTGCGGTCATTAAATTTTTATTCCGGTTTTATGCGATTTGCGTGCCAGGGACCCGGATCTTAATGATGATGTATAGGGGTTGAGGCGAGGACCGACGTGGAAAGCCTCGCAGGAGGGTGCCTGCTGCCTCCTTGGGCGACAAAGAGACGATGGCCACGAATGCGGCTGCTGAGTCGAAGATTTCGATGTACCGCCCTTGATTCTATTCGCGACTTCCTGGTGGTAGTGACTTCCTGATCGACTGGTATTAACCCGGGAACTAGTGAAACGGTCGACGTGACTGGTGGATCATTTCTTTATTCCTTTTCTAGCTTAATACTGCTATTGGTGTAATCTACTTTTATTAGTCGAGTATCTCCAAATTGTTTTTGTGAGTAGCAACTATTGCAATAATTGTAGCGATAATGAGCAATAATTATATCACGCAATGACCAGTTTCTTCAAGATATATACAGTTTCGAGCAAGAAGTAGTTAAGAAGTATAGCAAGAAAGAAGAAATATAGCCAAAGGGTTATCGAAGAAACCACGAAATATCTCGTCGATCGAACCTTACGCTTCGTGAAAAATCAACCAGCTTTATTTCACAGCACAGAACCCAAATTACTTTCTCGATATTAACGTCGTTTACGCGCACATCGCAGCGGAGCTCGAGCCTCGCGTTTCCTTCCCCGGCGACTAAAGGGTTAAGGGCACCGGAAAATCACCGGCTTGTCGGCCCTTTGGACGTTCTCTCTGTTGTTGTTCGTTGTTTTTTTTTTTCGCACAACGCGGTGCAGAACAGTGCAGAGACGGTTATCGACCGTGAAAGATGGGTTGGATCAACGAGCGGAATTGATAAATTTCACGATAGCCTGACGAGGCGTGCAGCGGAGTTAATAACCTGGGGAATCGATACTCGCGGCTGGCAGCCTGCATAAACGTATTTGCCAATGTTTTATTCGATGGCCGGGCTTTGATTTAATTTGCTTTAATTTAATATCGCGGCCGGCAGGAAAGCATCGGCTCGCGGTTATTAGCGCGAGTAAATAAATGCTCAGATTATCGCCCTGGCTAATGGAAATCGATGGTTAGGAAAGCGTTCCCGGATCTTCCGCAAATGGACTCTGATCGTTAATCGAACGGCGGGAGGCTGTCCTTCATTCGCGAAGGGACCCATTCCGGTGTTGTGCCCGCGGACAAAAGGCACGTGCGCTCGCTACCGGTGGCTCCTCATTATTGTAATCTCGCGTGAATGCCGGATATTGTTTGTCCGTTTCTTTAATTTTGAAGCGGCCATTATTAGGCGCTCGGGCCTGATTGGAGACCCTGATCAAGGTAAATCTCGACTGGTAATGAAGAGTGCAAAGTACAAATAACGGCCGTTAGAGCGATATTTCTGGTATCGCGTGCTTTATTCGTTGTATCTTATTAGGTGCGCAACTTTGCTTTCGCTCGGTTTTTATTTTCAAAAGTGCGAGGCTTTATTGTAAAAAATTGGTTGTACGTTTATAATAATGAAGTGCTGTTCATTGTAAGCCACAAAAGTTGTACACCTAATAATCCTCGATATTTAGATACACGTCGCTTGAATGATATGAATGAAGTGATACGCGACATAATTTTCTAAGTGTTTTTCGCGGATGTTGGAAATTAGTCATTTTCATTTAAATATTGTAATGAGGTTTAGCTGTTTTTAGAATACTTTTAAACGAGAATTACTTACGAATACGTAGTAAATTTAAATTACCTTATAAATATGGATGCTTACATGTTTCGGAGATATTTGGATATGTTTAAAGAAAATCCAATGTCAACATTTATCAATAACAACCAATAACAATCAACATTAACATCATAAAGAGCGTTAATCTACCGGATGAAATTGATAAAAAAAAAATCAGATTATTGCTCAAACTAATATTCTTCAGCATAAAGGTTAAAAAAACGTGCACGAGGCACGTCTGGTTCGTTAACGACGAATCGATCTGTCGGCCTCCTAGAATTCCTTGGGCGTTTTTCGTTCGAAGCCCGCGACAGGTCGCGTTGTCGCACACGTGCTCGCGATATCCGGGTCAGATGTAAATGCAGCTATTTATGAAACTTGACGTCTCCATTTCGCGTGCATCTCAGCGTGCGCGCGTCAAGATTTCCAGATGTTCAGCCGTTGACATTTCAAAAGAGCCCCGGCCAACGCGCCGCGTTACCCTCCTCGTGAATTATAAACGGATGCAAATTGTCGTTTCCGGACGTATGTTTGGAAAAAGGAGAAGAAAAAAAAAGAAGAAGGAGAGGGGGAAAGGGAGAGGGCCTCGCATAGCTACGCCACAAACAAGAGCCTTGACGAATCGAGGGCAATTTGAGCCGGGAATTCTGGCCGTGGGGCGAAAATTTTGCGGCTGTGCTTTCAAGATCCGCGATTCACGTTTGAGAGAATACTGTGCTCGTAGAATAGCGTGAAATTACCAGGACAATCCGTTGGATTTTTTAAAATGATACCTTAGCCATTTTGCACTTATCATTTCCTTTATATCGATGTTATCAAACCATATTATTCGATACAGTTTCCTTTATATTCATAAATGCATTGTAAAGTATATATATTCATTTATTTTATTTTAATTTTAATTCGATAATTAAAAGGAGACTTGAGTCACTTCGAGCTCACAGCGTGTAAGGTAATCGAGTTTCGAATCGAAGTTTTGTATCAAGTATAAATCAAATAGTAGTTCATTCTACTATACCTACTTGGTCAACCATCGTATCTCGTCACAAGGAAGTAAAATCAAACGAAAGTAGCGACAGAGATTCGCCAAAAATCCCCGAATCGGAGTGGCGCTGCATTATAAACGCGCCTCAATATTTCACAATACGCTTAATGCGCTTGCAATTACCGAATCAGGAGGATAGAGTCAACGATTATCGAGCCGTCCCTCCGTTACGGCGTTGAAATAAAATATTCAGTGATCACCGAAATGCGTGAGTCGCCGCCACTCGCCGCCATTATATCGGAAATCGTGTATTCCGTTGGTGTACTTACACGATAAATATTAAATAATTATGCAAGCGAAGAATATCAATTTCCCCCTCCTCCGTTCTCCAACGGCAATCCTCTATTATCCTATATCCCCATAACGACATAATGCGCGCATACCCAGCTGTTACTCACAACATAATTACACGTTACGTACACTGCTTACATGTAACGTATAATAAGAAAAAAAAATAAAAAAAAAGATCATCAAAGCTTGGACTCTCCCGCAATAAATCACAGTGAAACCGTCTTACGTCCGTGGCGCGTTAATGAGTCCCGATACAACCGTCAGTTTGAATACCTTCGAGCGCAACTAAGTTATTGGGATCCAATCGTTACGGCCCAGACAGGGCGTATCGAACGGCAGGACAAAAATAAGACCAAAGCATTCCTCGCCTTCGCTTCGTTCCCTTCATACGTCCATTCGATCCAGCCGCAAAAAGTTCCTTACCCCTTCGACGTAATTAAACCTACGATAAGCTTCGTACTTCCTTACGCTTCTGGGATACCGCGGGGGTGGATTCGATTAAACGTTCCGGAATTAGCATTAAAAGGGCCTCGAGGTTAATAAGTACACGAAAGCGGCAGTAAGGAAAATCGTGCGGCACGATACGTACGGTCGTTTGGTAATCAGAGGAGGAAAGGGACTGCGGGGGGGGGAGGTGGATTAGAGGGAGGGCCCCCCTTTTATTGTTACCGAATAATAAAAGCCCGGAGGAAGACGGTCGAAACTCACGCGAGTGTAAACGGCAGGGAGCAGCGCCGAGCGTGCATCGACATGATACGTGCACTTTTAATTTTAATAATGGCAGCGAATTAATTGGATATCGCCCGGTGGTGCAGCGTGCCGATGACAGCTCCGACTATACGGCGGCAGTCCGTACGTAATTTCCACCTACGCAACGAGCCAGCCTCCCTCCTCTTCCCTTCGCTCCTTCTCGATCGCCTGGCCCCCTGGCACTCAGATTCCTGCCTCGAAATTCGAGCTGAGCCAAGAAACTTCGAACGAGGCTATCGGCGTTATTGGTAACATTTAGGTTACGCGTGACTCGCGTTGGCTTGGTATGGAAATTCTTGAGAGGCGATGATTTCTCTGTTTGTTGGATAAAGAATCGTGTCTGGTCGTTTTGGAGGTAAGAGGACGAGAGGTTTTCTATGTTGGTTTCATGTTTGAATTCCACGTGCAGCGAGTTTGTGTATTGTCAACTGTTATTAAGTATTTTTATATTTATATATATATATTTTTTTTATTTGCTTCCGTTGTGGCTAATGATGGACGACACTACGAATTATAAATGTATGACCAGTTTTTTTACGATAAAGCCTCGATTGTCCATAAAGTGGTATACATATTTTTTGGAATTTGTAAAAAGATCTTTTTCAATCAATATGCCGATTTCTCTTTTTGGAGGTGTATGGATTAAAAGAGCGAGCTATAAACATGTCGGAAGATACGTATGTCCACGTCGAAGCGGAAACGAGCATTCGCTGTTATTCTTCGTCGACGGATTCGATATTGGATTTAATTATGCGCAAGGACGAGCGCGAAGCAATCGCCGAGAAATCGTCCCCCGGATCGCGCATGCGCGAGCTTTCTCGAGGGTTGGATTTTACAACGCGCTAGGACAGCGAGTTTCGAGCGCTAGTTGCGCTTTATTCCCCGATCGAGGAAAGCGCGATCAAAGCGAGAAACGCCCGACAGGCGGAGCCGCTAATTTCCTGGCGGCCGCCAAGTATACGAAGGGACATCGAAAACAAATAAGCGTAATTTTCACTCCGCGATATTAGCCCGATAAAATATTATCCGCGGCTCGCCGTGCGCTCGTAATGCATATACGCTTTCTGCCGATATACGACGAGAGGAGGAACTCTCAGTCGGCTCGTATTTCCCCCTCCCCCTCGCCCCTGCCCCCTTCCTCAGGAAATTACACTCCTCTCTACCAATTTCACCCCGTGTCCATTCGATTCAAACGACCTTGCCCGGGAGGAAAATAACGCTGTCATCCCTTAGCCCTGCAACAATGAGGGATAAATCGTATTTCAGTGAATTTTATAGCCGAGCATACGCGCCTGCCTTTTGTCGGAGCACGCCCGACAAAGCCCATCTACGAAGTTTTAAGCAGTAATCCTTTCGATCCTTAGAACTCGAACTTGGGGAGGGGCATATTACGGCGATAGTTCGGAACTCAATGCTCTTCCGCCTTCGAGTAAGCTTAAATACGTATTCACCCTCCCCCCAGCCCCCCCCTGATCGTTCGAGACCAAGCGGTTATGGAAACTCGAATTACTATGGCGAAGATTTGACCGACGCTCACGAGGGTGATTACGATCTGGAAAGGCGAGCTTATCCGATTTCGAGTAAAGTTGTGAAAACGTTTATTACGCCGCCGGTTATTTTCCTCTTCTCGTGGTTTTGCAATTCGCTCCTTAAAGCCACTTTTTTTTATTATCGGGCCTGTCCGTTGTACGAGAGGATCGAGACTAGGCGGAGTTCCAATGCGGTGCGCTTCCATATTCTAGGAATACTACAGATGTCTCTGTGCTGTTGTCGGAATTGAAGATCCACGAGATATATGTATATCGATATATGGACCGTTTATTTTGAAAGTGGTGTAATTATGATTTGTGGTGATTTATGATTAATTTAGCGTAAACCTTTTGTTTATAACTAGTTGGTATTTAATACCATAAAAGATACCAACGCTTTGTTCGATTTAATATTGGTCGATAAAGGAAATTCCGCAGCTATTGATTATGAAAGTCCATTTCGATAGACAAATGATAAGATCAGTGGCTACTGCTTTTTACATTTGTACAATATACAAGTAGAAACATTGCCACACTCGGTAATATTAACCGATATTTTTTGACCGACAAATATGCTAACCTTTAATTTTCTCGAAACGAGAGAAAATTGACTTATACCACTTTTTAAATAAACGGTATGGCTAAGAATAAAATACGATGATCAAGGCTCGATTAATTTTCAAGAGGAGATTCTGATATTCCCACGAAGGCTCGATAATCCCTGTATTCGACATATTACGTTTAAAGTCAAGGGCTTGGATTCTGCTTTAAGCAGTGGGTACTGATCTTAACGGGGTATGCCAGGAATCCGGTGAATCGACTAATACACCCTGCGCTCTCGATCGCGAACGATAAACTATCCCAGGTAGTTATCTGAGAAGCTTACGAAGGTCGATATCGACGTGGAGGTAAAATCGCGAATAGCGCGGTCGCGTGTCGGAGGTAGAATTTTAGGCGTTACGTAATTTCCAGCGAGCAGGAGTATTGCCGCATAATTAGACGCGGATCGCAAGTCGTCGTTTCGACGGTCCGCCGCGCAAAAAAGTGGTTTGACCCACTTCCGCAAAGTGTATTCATACGGGTTCCGGTTAAATTAACCGGCTAAGAGTTCAGAAAGTACTCGAATGATAATGCGGCACCAAAGCGGGGGTAAAACGGCCGCGTTAAATTACCACGCCTTTACGATGTAAAAGCTTCGCGTATAAATGATATCTAGATATTATAACGAGCGGCTGACGGTCTGCTTTTTCCTCCTCCTCATTGAAAACGCATCCCCTGGCGAGCGAATCGATTTTCTTCCCCCTCTCCCTTCCCACGCTCTTCCTCGAAAATAAATCTCCTCCCCCCCAAAAAAGCGATGTGAAGGACACGTGGGCTTCCTGCGGGATTTTCAAGATCCACCATTATACTTGGATACTTGAAAATACCTCTGATCATCGTATCGAGCGTCTCCATTATTCCGCAGAATCCGCGAGTACTTCACCTTACGCGCCCTGCATTTCGAATTCCCAGATATTCCCTTTTCCACGGATAACAGCTTGTATTATAACGATCGTTCTGTCAGTTGGCAATAGCTCGCAGTCCCCTGTTATCCATAATCTGCTGCGTGCAGATTAAGGAGATCCGGACCGTGATTAAAATCAAATGACTGTTTAACGGTTTGAACGCTTGTACCGCAATTTAGAAATTGGCATATGCGAGATAGACTGACGTAGGTACGATGAAACGCTCGTGATTTGGCAGAAATTGCGAGGCACCGCGCAACCGGTGGCGGTAAACACCGATCTGGGAGCAATGATTCCGCGATTTTTCCGAGTAGAATTATTTCAGATCGCAAGGCAGTTGCATCGAGTGTTTTCACGGTCGACGCATCGCCCGCCAGTGCGTCATTCGCGGTGGCGTAATTTTTCCGCGCGCATCGGCGTGCCTCGCGAATTAAACGGGAAATAAAATGCGGTAATCGCGACCTCTCCCGCCGGCCTCGAAGCAATCATGCCATTAATAAATCCCTCCAAAAACTGCGATGACATTAAAGGACAAAGTTATTACAGAATTAATATTTATGAGGGCCGCTTTGCATTTTACGAGGCCGCATTAAGCCCGTGTTTTCGGGGGCTTTATTCGATTTCGCATTTCAACGGCCCCGTGGGATTGTCGGCCGATTAAACGTATTTGGCCGCAGCACTGGAGTCGCGAGGGGAGCAGCCTTAACCTTCCGCGGTTTAAAAGCACCTGGAAGGCGGGAGCAAGGCTCGAATTCGTTCGAATCGCACCTTCCAAGCAGGGTCAGTGCCAAAACGCGATCCGACCGTGTCCGCAGAGTATGGAAGAGTCTCGAATTCGATCCAATATGCGTGACAGGACGATTTGCTAATGATGGCGCGGAGGCTTCCTGCCAAGGAACCTCGGAGCCAAAGGCTGTATCTCATTTTGACATCGAACCATGTATATATAGTGTCCCAGAATGCACGCAAGATTTGAAAATCTCGAGAAAAGAGTGCGTACGTGCCAGCAAAGCCGTGGAGGCCATTTACCCGATATGTTATTCCATACATAACCCTATAGTGTACACTTTATGAATAAATACAAAATTTACAATTTACACAGTTTGTAATTATGAACCTGTGATTCCTATCAAAATTCCTTTTTGCGCGAATTTTGGGACGACCTCTACTTGTTATATACATATACATATACATATAATTTTCAACTCTATCGAATTAAATTTATTAAACAGAAATATTTGAAGGAAAACCTTGAACATACATTTAAAACATATCAATTATTACATAATATAAAAATGTAAGCTCAAAAAAATGTATATATTTAATAATACCATAGTCAATTTTCAACGACATCATTATCGAATCAAATAGACTCAACAACAATATCAATTCGATCAATCGGCCACGAAAGGTCGAAGTAACACCGGCGGCGCGACACGTGCGGGCGCACAAGCGTGTCTGCTTATCCACCGATAATGCGGCGACGTGTATCGCGTGCACGTATCACGGTACGCACCTGTGTGAGCGTGGAGCCAGGTTATCAAGGATGAACCGCAAATTTCCGGAAGTACTTTCAGGAAAATTACGATGGCCGCCGGATATGAATTAGAAAAATCCCGATCGACCTCGTTGTCCGATCCGGCACGCGACGATGCGCGGAAGGAGAAAAGCCTGGAAAAATCGCCCAGCAGAAATTTTCCGGCCGGAATGTTGCGTAATGTCGTCTTTCATGGTCTCGTTACGAGGTGCGCGTATATAAAGGCCGGCCGACGATGCGCACGGCTCAGAAACTCGAAATGTGGCTGAATAAGTTAGCAGTTTGCGGATTGATCCTGGTCCTGGCCAAAGCCGACCAGGAAGTCCAATTGGAAATTCCTCAAGGCCAACTGAAGGGAACGAAGACCGATACTGTTTTCCATAATAAGCCCTACTACAGTTTCAAGGGCATTCCCTATGTAAAGCCGAACGTCGGCCCGAATAGATTCAGCGTGAGTAAATCTCCGAGCCGCGCACACCTTCTCGACTCGCCTGTATTAAGTACTGTAAAGGAAGCGAGCTGCTTCGTCGCGTCTGCTTGGATATTGATTAAATCATCGCGCGCTTCAGCTCGTTACGTTTGCATGCTTGATCGCTTTAGCCTTTAGCGAAGGGCGTGAAAACTGGGAGATACGTGACATACTGCCAGTACGTCTTTAACTATGATCCTTGTAAATCGTGTTCTGATTAAGATCGACGAGGACTTTGGTTTAATTTTAAGCGAGACACCTGTCTTTGATACTCTCTAATATTCGTTAAATAGAAATATGTGACAACACTATATACAAAATATTATAATATTGGTGTTATAGTATTAAAATATCTTACTCTATTTTTTAACTTTAATTAATTTACTTTTTTAGTTTTTGAAATAATTTAAATTTTTATTATTATCTTCCTTTAATAATATCATAACGCTATGACGTTGATCACGCACAAAATATTAGAGCGCATTTTATTATATAAAAATATCTGTTCAGTCACCAGAGCCTGCAGAATCCTGGAACGGAGTGTACGATGCAACGTACAATCGGCCGCCGTGTCCTTTCCATTGCATGATGCAGAATGCCAACATCGGCGAAGAGGACTGTCTCTACCTGAATATCTATACGCCGACCCTGGATAAAGATGCGCGCAAGGCTGTAATGGTTTGGATTCATCCTGGCGGCTGGAACGGCGGTTTTGGGGATGACAGACTTTATGCACCGGATTATCTGGTCGAGGAAGACGTCGTGATCGTTACCATGAATTACAGACTGGGCGCTATTGGTAAATCCCCTTAATGGTTACTAGAAAAATCCCTTACCCTTTAACGCGTGCCAAATCGAATCGACTTTAGGTCATGGTTATACTTTTGCTCCGCTTATACTCCAGATTTTTCTTCGCGCTATTTTTCTTAATACGATTCAATTCGTCAGCTTAAACTTTACAATTTTCCAACGTTGATTTCATTTTAATCGAAAATTTAGTGAGCGTTTATTTATTTGCGCCAAAAACCAATGGTCTGGTAGACTGAATTTCTAACTCCACGAGACCGGATAAATAATTAAAATCTAAAGTGTGAGAATAGATGCTCAGTTGGAATAAGAATCACTGATGATTCTTTTTAATCTGGCAACTAACAACGAAGTTAAAAATACAAACCTACACCTTCGCTCACAGATCTCTCTTCGCGCATCTCCAAAACACTTAATATACTCCATCAATAATTTCATACAACATCCGCGATATAATATACAATACAAATTCGTAAAAATAAACCACACAATGCCCCGAATCCTTATAAATCGAAACACGATCAGGGCGTGGCGGGTAAATCGATAGTATTTCCAAGTGATATTACAAGCGTGAAAAATGAAGGTGAAAATAAAGAATCGGAGCGACTGCGCACGACATACACAACATATCTCCGTTACCGATCATCGTGTAATTCCCAGGGTACTTGAACACCGATGACAAGAATGCCTATGGAAACGTAGGAATGAAGGATCAGGTGATGGCCCTCAAGTGGGTAAAGGATAATATCCATTACTTCGGCGGCTGTCCCGACAGAGTCACGATCTTCGGCCAGTGCTCGGGCGGAGCGTCCGTCCAGTACCACATGGTGTCGCCAATGTCCGAAGGTACTTCGTCGAACGTCTAAATCGTCATTTGTCCAATATTTTTCGCCTCGACGGACGAGGAAAATGTTTGCCCCGAAAGGATATATATATATACGCACCCTCGGACGTGTCGAGCGGCGTTTCGATTGATGTCATTAAAACAACACTTCGCGCGTCCGACATTATTTATACTCCCCATTGTTATTCGCTGATTTATGCGTTTATTTGTCGCGCTAACGCCTGCAGAAAATCGCGCGCGCGGGACCGTCGTCGGCGGACGAATATGTTTTATTTATCTCTATCCTTTTTCCCTTTTTCTCTATCGCCAAGTGCGCTTCGGACAACACCATATTCGCCGATGAATCATCCCGCGAATAAATAGATAAATCATACCGGGCATTTCGAGTGATCGTAATAAACCATCGGGAAGTGATCCTGATTTACGAAGCACCTATGCTACAGGTTTATTCAGCGGGGCTATAATACAGAGCGGCTCCGTGCTTAATCCTTGGTCCGTCGCCGACAATATAAAGGGACTCTCCTTTATGCTGGGGGAGGCACTTGGAATACAAACCACGGATTCGGGAGAACTGCTCCAGAAGTTGGCGGAGCGTAAGGCCGAAGATCTAGTCACGGCCACTGGCGAAATCATGATGACGATGGTAATTTACCGTGGCAATGGTGCCCGATAATAACCGTGAGACGATTAACGTGGATAAGGAGACATCCTTGATATCTTAGAAAGAGTAGTGAACTCCCAAGACATATCGAGACTAACATAAGGAGCTCTTTCACAATGTCAACACCGTACTTTCTCCTTCTTCCTTCTTCACGACCAATCGCACGATAATCGTAGAAATGTCTTAAGAGGAAATTCACTCTAGCGCTCGATTTTTCCAGAATTCACTGAATGGCAAGATGTTTGCATTCGCACCCTCGATCGAACCAAACCTGGGCCAGGACGCGTTCCTCACCGAAAATCCCTGGGCTACTCTGACATCCGGAAGACTAGCCGACGTTCCAGTCATGATAGGAGGAGTGGTCGACGAAGCCTTCGTTTATGCAAACAGTGCGTATCCTGGGATAATCATCGAATCAGAGGCAATGCAAGGAATCGTGCAAGCATATCGTATCTTCCTCGCGCTCGCCATTCTCTCTCTTCCATCGCATTCTCGTTTTCCTTGCCAATGCATAAACGGAGGATCAGAGAAATGTCGAGTGCCTTCTCTTTCCTATCTCTAAATCTGCATATGCACGCGCCACGGTATTGTCCCCTGATTTATCCATTTCGAAAACGAGGCACGGCGCCATTGGCATCGAGACTCCTATCGTGTTTTGCTTCTGCAGTGCTGTTGGACAGCATAGGCGAGCTGAAGGACCATCCGGAAAAGTTCGTGCCACTCGACCTGAATATAACCGATTCCAGCGAAATGAAACAAGTAGGCGAGTCCCTCAGGAATTTCTACTTTGGGGACAAACCAACCACCGTAGATTCGATAGAGGAATACGCGATGGTAGGTATGATACGAATCGAGCCATTGCTCGAGCAAACCATGAATCCGCCGTGTTTCAACGCTCCTTTTGCGCATCGATATTTCAATTTGCACGCTCGCTCCTTAATTCAACGCGTCTGCTCGAATCTCAGCTTCTCAGCGATCTGTACTTCGATGCTGGCTTGAGGATCTCCGCGGATATTATGAGCAAAAGGAATTCTGCGCCCATATACGAATACCTGTTCTCCTACGAATCTCCGTCGGGACTCATGAAGACTTTAACCAACGTGCAAGGAGGTAAAATCCTCTATCGAGATATGGATCGTTTATTTCGATAGTGGTGTAGCTCCATTTTATTTAAAAAAATGAGATATCACGTGATTTATGTTTGATTTAGTGTAAACTTTTTGTTTATAACCGGTTAGTATTTAATACCTTAAAAAATACCAACGCTTTGTTCGATTTAATATTGGCCGAGAAAAGAAATAGCGTAGCCATTGATCATGAAAATGGTGTAAATCCAATTTCGATAGACAGGTGGTAAGATCAGTGGCTAATACTATTTATTATTTGCACAATATACAAGTAGAAACATTGCCACACTCGGTAATATTAACCGATATTTTTTGATCGACGAATATGCTGACCTTTAATTTTCTCGAAAGAAGAGAAAATGGACTTACGCCACTTTTAAAATAAACGATCCACATCGCCACACGCGTATCCGCTTTCTATTCCCAAGAATCCAAGAGACTATCTTACGCATTGCAACGTGTTGACGCGATTTCACTCGACAGGCGTGGCGCACGGGGACGAGCTTGGCCACATATTCTACATGAAGCTAATGGATAATTTACCAGAGCCAGGATCGGCCGCTGAAAAGGTGACGCGCATCATGACGAAGTTGTGGACGAACTTCGCGAAGCACAGGTACGGAAAGTTCGTAGGAATTCGATCCTGGAGAAACGATATTCCTGGAGGGACGATTACGCGTCGTCGATAAGTTTATAAATCACTCGAGGCATATCGCCTCGCCATTAGCGGGGAGGCCCGCGAATGTCGACGGAACTTCCGCTCGCCGATTTAATTCGAGTCGTTAACGTCGGCCGGAAATGCCGCGCTTTCAGAAATCCGACGGCGGAGAAAGACGAGCTGGTCAACGTCGACTGGCTGCCAAAGGGCGAGGAAAACAATTACATCGAGATCGGCGAGGAACTGAAGACGATGAAGAACTTCCGGCCCGAGAGGATGGACTTTTGGCGGGACTTGTACAAAGACGCCATGGGCAACTATGCCTGAACTCGCGCGAGCGACGCGAGAGGCGGTTAGAGCTAAGCGAATCTCACCACTGGATACGCACCGCTATATAAAATCTATTATCGAAACGCGAATATCGCTACTTAGGGAAAATCTGTAGAAGGATAGAACCTCAAACCATATATATATATATACACATACATATATATATATATATATTCACACACATATACATGTCATTTACAGTTTCTTAACTGCATTCTCTAAAACGTTGGAAAAGGTCTAAATTGCTATTTTTTAAATTAATTAAGTATAGTATTATGATTGCATATAATCAGTTTATAGTCTTTATTAATATACCAGAATATACATAGACAATCTGTGTATAATTGTATATAGATAATATACCCCCAATGGTTGAACAGTTACTTCAAGTTATTTATATCTATGAGATTTGTATCACATTTAAAGTTTACACTTATACGGGACATGATGTAATGATTCTAAAATTTGAGAATACACTTCAGCATTTTCAAGTTTTGTTCTTTCCACACATACACACACACACATAGTATTTATAATTTGTTGCACATGGTGATTTATTTTGTAAGAATCACGTTTAAAAAAAAGAAAAAGAACTAAGGTATTCTACAAAAAAAAAAAAAGAAAGGGAAATCATTTGAGCAAGTTGGATGCATCCTGAAAATTTATTTATTGCATAAGATTTTTTATATAATATATTAGTGTTTATTTGTCATAAACGTATTTACAGGATGTAATGTACATAATCATTTATAAGGCATAATAAAGAAACCGAACTATAATAAACGTACCAGGTTTTTTTATAGGTCGGAAAAGAATAGCAGAAACACTTTTAAACTTGGATGGTTTTTCAATGAAATCACGAATATTATATGTTTACACCGGAACATACCTGAATCCAAAGTTTTTTCTACCCACTAGCCAAAGCGGTTATATACAGGCAGTTTTATTTTTCTTACAGACGTTATTTCATCAAGCTAGGAGAAACTAAACTAATATACAAGCTGCTTGGGGGGTAACGTAATAACATGTTTTCGCAAAACATTTCAGATTGAGGCAACTACGGAAGTGCTTGCAGTACGGTGAAAAAAAAAGTGAGGTTAAGAAGTGTACCTCGCTTTCTCCCTCTCTTTCTCTACCCGCAACTGTACACGATCCACAAAAGTGTCATGGCGGACTGCCTTCGATGTTCGAAAGATTCCAGCGAGCGCCGTGCATAGCTGCAAGTCCACGTTGTTCTGCGGTGCCAGAGTACGACATTGTGGGATTCTGAACAATAAACCATTTGTTTCTCTCTATCGAGTATTGTTGGTTTGTAAGGCCGGCACGGCACGGTTGTATCCAATAAAAGTATAAAGATTCACTTAACAAGATACGCGGATACGAAATGAACGGCGGGGTACCGATATACGTGCAACGAATACCTAACCTCATCGATTAGTTGACAATGATGTCAGATGTTCTACACTTCGATTGTTCCTTAGAGAACGAGGCTGCACGGAACGCTATAAAGAGTTTTGCCGGTAGCCTAGAGAAAGTATTCCAGCAATATCGAAGTAAGTATACGTTAGATTTGTTATCTATTTGTACACGATTATTACTGATTAAATCGTAAGCATCAGCTTTTACATCTTTATAAGTCAGTGTAAAACAATATTAAAATTGCAATTTATATATATTTAAATAAATTTAATTTAATAAGCAGAGAAATAAATTTGTGGAAATATTAAGCAGTTGTTATATGTCATATTCTTTAGAAATACATTCCAAAAAGGTCATTTAAAGAAAAGTTGTGTAAAGAATTCATTCAAATTGCTGGTAATATTCATAATATAGTATTAATGTTTTTACAGGAGATAATTGATAGACATATTAAGGCATTAATAATATTTTCTTTGCAATTATTTACATATAATTGATTAAACCTTTCAATTAAATATACATATTGAAAAACAACATATATTGTAGAATCAAGCATTCTTGGTACAGCTTTCTTGAAAATCTATCTGGTATATATATTTCTAACTGTGATAGAAAAAAACAAAGGTAATGCAATGTTACGGAATGATAAATCTTCTCATGTTTTGCAGAACTTTGGGATGAGTATTTATTGCTCTTTAAGCAATCTAAAGGAGTAAGTTTAAAGTCATGTGGCACAACTCCGAAATACGGTTCATCATGTGAACATGAGGACACGTAAGTTATTTAATTAATCAATATGATTCAAATAAAATTAGTGAACTACATTGTTAAAATATGTGATATTATAGGGGCCATGAAGAACATACAACACAGGCTGTTCTATCCAACCTGAAGTCATCTAAATACACATCTGAAGATGTATCGTCATACACATCCACATCAAAAATTAATTCTGATGAGGAAGATAGCTTTTTATGTCACAGCAAGACTTTGTGTGATAAACTAGAGAACGAAAATTATGTGACAAGTCCTGTGTTTTTGCGAAAGCGCTTAAAATACATGAAGGTCAGTAGTTCTCCAAAATCCAAAGGTTCATCAAGATCCAGCATTTTACTTACTCCAGAAAAAGGTATGCGTCTGTCTCAGATGCATATGGAACAAATAGCAAACAAAGATGACAAACCGTCAAATAATTTAGAAACTTTAAATAAAATAAAACATAATGCACATTTGGAATTTTCCTCCGATTTTGAGAATAATTGCAATGTTCCTAATGTAATTGAACCAAAAGCCTGTAAAATAGTAAAAATAAGTAAGATACATAATGTTGACACTACATTGTTAAGTAATGGGAAGAAACTAAGGCAAACCAAGTTAGTATTTGACAAACCTCAAGAAAAGACTGAAATTACATTTTGCCAAGCCGAAGAGAATTCAGATAACTTAGGAATACATACTAAATTTACTCCTCATGAAAGCACTACAACTAATAAGCAGTCGCAGGATCTTGATGTTCTGATTATAAACAATGAAAACTCTGAGAGAAAGACATTCACTGCTAATAAAAGATATTATGACCAAATGGAGGATGGAGAAGAAGAAATAGTAGAGGTCAGTCCTAAACGCGTAAATGCACTTTCAAAGATAAAGAAGCATTTGAAGCTAAGAAGAAAATCTCCTGAAAAAAGTACAAAAGAATATAGTACAAAAATATTGAAAAACATTGATTATATGCCTGACTCCAATATATTTGTCAGCGAAAGATTAACTAAACTTAGGACAAATAATGAATTTGCGAGTATGCACAACTCCGTACAGAAAACTCTTCAGCCATGTTTAACCAAACGTTTAGAGACAATTAGTGACATATCAGATAGTAAAAGGGCTGCAGATTGTGATATTGTTTCAAGTGTACATTTATCCCCAATTCATGCTGATCTCAAGAAATATTTTCAAGACAATACAGGTATATCAGAGAAAACGTCCACTGTGACAGAGTGTAATCCAATCAAGTATGTGGAAGTAGAAGAACACCTACAGGCCGGGCCTCTGGAATTAATATCACAAGATGAAACGTTTTTCACTTTCAATGATAAAGATGAAAAAAAAGAAGTGTATGAAATGCACGATTCAGATTTTGAAGAGAAGATGTCCTTTAATAATACCATGAACAAGCCACAGTTGTGTAAAAAAAAACTCTTGGATAGTTTTAATATGTAAGTATTATTTATATTATTGTAATGTACATCACAGTTTAGTGCATTCTTTATATATGTATTTTGTGACAATCATTTAAATTTCTTAAATACTTTCTTCATGTATTTTTGACATATGTTTTACAGTGTACCAAAAAAAAAAGAAAATATTCATACACATAAACCAATAAAAGCAAAAAACGAAAGGGCAAAACTAGACGGCTTAGCTTGTTGGGAATGCGATCAGGTATGTTGGCTGGAAATGTTGCGTAGTAATAGGAAAGAAAAATTTATTATTTTGCGAAATTGTATAACCTATTAAAAGATTTGTATCTAAGCTGCAAGGAAATATATTGTAAGTTCCTTATAATTAGTGTAGCACATTATTTTTATCAGTTACTATAATACTTACATGTTACATAAAATTGGGATATTTAAATGTTATCTTTTACTTTTAGTATTACAAAAATCTGGGGCTTTCAGATAAGCGATTACAACAGAGAAAAAATCAGTGCTCTAGGCACAGGACCAGATATGAAAGGCAAAGCACACCAGAAGGTGCCTATCATAATTTGAAGAAAAAGGTAACTGTATAAATTACATATGTGTAATCTGTCTCTTATCCTATTTTTACAGATTTTTGGAATCCACTATTTCCAGATACAATGTCTTCTACTTTCAGCGACGTTTAATCTTAAGGTATACCAACACACAGAACGTATATTATACAGATAAACCTTATTTTATTCTTGAATATTGTATATTTTTGTTCAAAGTATTTGTTGATTTGTTGTATAATAAGTAAATGTATATACAATAAAGTACCAACGAAAAAAAAAAAAAGAAAAGAGGAGAAATAATTCAGTAAAACGCACATTGATTTGAACATAGAGTGATTTATTATTTTATAACATATATAGTATTACATTTTCAGTAACATATAGATTTATATAATCATACTATCTCACTTATATAGACTCATTTCTCTGCATAAAAATATAGAATCTGTCACGTAAATACGTGCAAGGAAGAAATTAATCAGTCTACATGCCCACGAATCAATGTAATATACGCTTTCATGATGCATCATTTTTGTTAACTTAATGTTCGAAGAATTATGGAACTGTATGCAGTAATATAACCACTAAACAGGAAAAACAACATTGTTGCAACAGCCATTCAAATAGGATAACTTCACGTATCTGCATCAGGCGTACTGAAAGATACCAAGAAAGCTTGAGAAACCATAAGATTTTGTTACTGTGAATCATTGTGTGAATCAATATGTTTTAAATGCATCTTGGTCTCGTCTCATTCTGCCAACATTTGGCTCCCGACTAAAATTGTGATCCTCGGCGATGGCTTGATTTCATTAAAATTGAACAGAATAATAGATTTATATGTACAAAAAGCTTAATTATAATCGCAGCCATAGTTATCCAACTATTATATAAAAAATACGTGTGAATAACTGAAGCAAATTGTAGAAAATGATTCACATTTTCATAATTCTAATATTCGATGCAACTATTTCTTCAAATGTGGCAGAATAAAAGTTTTCATGACCGAACTGAGACTGAAAAAATATTTCAAGTCTTCAGTACTTATTACCGTATCTTGCTGGTTGTCAAAAAAAGTACTTTTTCATCCAACTTTTACCAGTATTTCCGTCATAACTAGTTAAATATCTATGGTTATTAATTACTGGAACGCTTGTTATAAATATATGCCTATTAGTCTGATCAATTTAACTGCAAATGAGAGGACCACAGCTGACACTTTCCTTGTGAAAAAAGTTACGTGACTAATATACCCATTTGTGAAAATCGATCTTTTTATTTTAACTTAACCCTGCAATAAGTCTAAGCAAAAGTCTATCAAAGAAATGGAAATATTGTTATATTAGGCTGTATTCGTAATAGGAATTATACACGGATATTAATGCAACATATATGATATCCGTTAAAGAAAAGGAAAATTCCTTCATCGATCAGACGGAGCTATAATTTAATTTTTCAATTTACTATTAGTTTATTTGCCTGCAATATGCGGAATAATTATTTCTCTGTTAAAATAAGCGTTATAGTTCATTGTTTGATCGGTACATTCTGGGTGTTCTAAATATTTTACGAAGAGTGAACTTTCGATAAAGTGGCGATCATTATTGAAAGGTGATTGTACTGCAGGATAAAACTTTTTTTAAATGTTTTTTTCAAATTCTGCGAGGGGCTGAAAACTCAAAACTACCAATGATCATACATTCATTTCCGTTTCTGTGTAATCTCACGTTCTAAAGGTAAAGATAAAGTTGCACGTGAAGCAATGCATTACTTGACAACTGCAAAGTGATTATTTTATTAACTCATAAGTCTCTTTGAAGTTACTTTAAAACCATTGAGAGTTATAGAATTGAATGAAATAAACGAATACACATTTTGGATCAATTCTGGATATATTGATCTTTCTACTGCAATCTGTTGAAACATTTTAGTTATGCCCGTCATTATTAATAGTAATAGAACGACCATTTATAACTAACATATGTACAGGAAGAAATATTTTATCACTCATGGAAAGCCATAAAAATCAAAGAGCACGGAATTTCATACACGGCATGTACTATAGTGGAAAATAAAAAGCTTATTAAGCAGATTTGCGGTAGATAAAGTATTAATACAGTACTGCTCGATTTGACGTATTAATAGACTGAACGGTCAAGATTAAAATAACCAAAGTGATCGAAATACTCATCTGTAATTTCTTCTAAATACTGCTTAAATTTGAGACCGCTACACGCTTTTCTTTGCTCTCATTTGTATTTGAAAATATTTAAATTATATTTAGAAATGTCTGTATATTTGACACTGTATCGGAAGGAGAAAGCTGTTTCTATTATTTAGTTTATGCAACCATGATAAACATCTTTGAACTGTTACGGATCATTTTAATTTCCGCAAATCATAGCCTATAATCGTAAAAAAAAACTTGCATTATGCAACATCTCATTTATCTATTCTTGACTGGTTACAGATGCTTGATTCTGGACATTTTTCGTAACTACCGATATATTAAAGAACACCCTGTAGATGCAGCGTATAAAGATGATTTTCACATACAAGTATATTTACACTCTTGCGTATCACTTGGTTTTTTTTTCATCATGCCGTATTGTTTTCCACGAGTTTGATATACTAATCGCTGATAAAGGGAGCCTCAGCTTTGATCCGCTTCAATTTTAATGGGTTTGTAGAGAATAATAGCTATACATCTATAAAAATCATAACCACAATTGCAACCATAGGCATACAGGAAATGACAAGAAAAGTATATGTAAATGGTTAAATTGTTAATTGTAAATAGTAAAAGCAAACTAACAAAAAATCATACATTTTTCCATAATTATAACATTCAATGTAACTGTTTTATCAACGTTACAGCAGGAACATTTTTCCATAACTGGGTGTGCATCTGAATTCAAAAATGTAAAGTCTCCAATGTTTGTTATATACCGTGGTTCTGGTCTTGTATAAAACAGATCAGAAAAGATTTGCAGATTACTATACTCTGTTCAATTACTTCGTTTAAAGCTATTACTCTGTTCAACTCCATAAATTTTAGCAAGTACCAAAGCCGAGGCTCCCCTCGTGAGTCATAAATGAAAAAAATCCTTAATAGTTAGACCATTTTTATGAGCTTAGTACACTTTCGTATGATATTAGAACGTTAAGTTATATTGCGTGATCGTATATTTCACGCGTACACTGACAATGACGTTATTTATTCACGATTGGCCATAGTATCGTGCAGCTTAATTTTGACATACGTACATTAACCCCTTGCCTTATGGCGTTATCTTATACTCGTGACGAAAATGATGAGTGGAACATCAGCATCACGACTAACGTCCGTTCAACGATCGAAAAAGGGCTACAAAGGTAAGACAGAAACGATATCCCTTTTTTATATAACATATACAGGATATAGCAACATTCCTTTTTTTTATTTTTTACACCGTCTGTTACGGGTAGGCACGGCGTGTGATACGCAATCTCCAAATTCCTATAGTCTTCAATGTTTTTACACATTATTTTGTAGCGCGGAAATCTTTCAATGTTCTCTCGAAAAAGGTACGGTAGATATATTTCACAGGTTTACGTTCAATCAATACCAGAAGATTAAGCATAACAAAGTTCCCCACTACTCCAAAAATATGAATGCTTTTATAAAGTATAAGTATCACATAATGCAGTAGTTTCGAGTTGCAGTAGTTTAGCATGTTTCAACCGAGTTCGACTGTTTTTGGCAGAGCTTGGAAATTACATTACCGAAGAGACTGATTAAAGTAGAACAAAATAAGGGGCATTCTACATTTTGCATACTATATCCTAATATGTATTTTGTATACTTATTTTGCGGATTATATTATTTTTCTTTGAATATAGCGCACACACTGCCAAAAATGGAATTATAAGGCAAGGGGTTAATGCGCATAAAGGCTGCGTTCTTACGATTCTCAAGTGCAACATTCGAGAGAAAGGTAGATACTGAGCTCTTCTAATTTTGGCTCTGACGTATAACGGCCATTGATTAGTAGTATAAAAACATTTTGGTGCTGGTTTGTCCGAAAGTGATAAATTTCAGATTACAATCCCGATATAGTTGTGCAGAAAAATAGATCTGATTTAAACTCTAGCACGGCTGCATGTTTGTATAGAATTTCAAAAGCTTTTCAAACTGCTCAAATCCTCGATTGTACATTTCTTTGCGTAAACATAAACATCCAAAACTCGCGTACGTTTTATTTGATACGATCCTGAAGGCAGAAAACACTCATATAATTGGGAACCGTGCCAATGGAATTGACTGAGCGAATCGAGTACACTACTCGCGAGTGCTTTCAATCGCGACATCACCAGATTTAAAGCTTTCAATGAACGTCGGTCAAATTCTCTGTATGAGTAATTTGCCGGAGGGAAACTACACGGATTCGAAGTCTTCGACTACTAGGAAATACCATTTGAAATTCATTTGGAGTACAAACTAATTGGGTGCCTTTAAAAGAAATCGAGCCTTCATTAACCAAAACACAAAGTACATTTTGATCCTCAACATTTTTGCCGTCTATTTCAAGGGCTCTATACGGTAATCCGAAATAGAAGAAAGAATGTTTTGCTGTAACTGCAACTATTATCAATTTCACGCGAAGACTGTCAATTAATTTATACTCCTAATATATAAACAAAAAATATGTTTGAAAGATAAATTACGAGGGACGACGCTACGCGGTTGGAGATTCCATTCTTCATACTAAAATACTCTGCATCATCGGAGGACAGCCGGGGAATAAAACGTAGCGTACGTCGTAAGGAAGGCTTTACAGCAATGGTTTTCGACTGTTATTCCGCGAACCGGTGTGGTCCGCAAAAATTTCGTGCCGATTCGTGAAAAAGTTTATTACTTCTTAAAATTTTCCATATCGATGTACTTTGCACGCGCCCACGTACATCCTATTCCGGGGAATTTTAACGGGTGTAAACGAAACCAAGCACTTTGTAACCATCCGGGATATTAACCCTTATCGGTCCTATGTCACCTCTCACGTGACAACAGTACTTCGTCGCTGCGGTCGTACGTACCTGGGAGTGACAAGTGCGAACCTGTTAAAACTCGCTCTCTGTGAAATGCGGACACGGATTGCCTTGTCGGTTAAGCATTAGCAACGGAACAATTGACATCTTCAGTGATATATCACTGCCTTTTATACTTAATTTTTAATATATCAAGTCCAAAAATGAATAAAGAAAATTTTATCAGTTTTGATAATAATAATAGCAGCGAATGCTTTGAAAACACTTCTCAAACTGATCTTGATTTTAGTGATGAGGCTAATAGTCACATTTTATTACAACCTAAGAAATGAAAAGTACACCTGTATACTTGTGTGAAACGTGTAACAGAAAACCATCTTTTCGTGTTGGAGATTGTTTAAAAAAATATCATGCATTAAAAACTTATAAACTATTATTGGAAGCTCATCTGTCTGTAATACCCCTCAAAATATAAATAATTTCCAACAAAATTTAATTTAGTTTACAACGTTTTAATCTTATAATATTGAAAATTTTTGTACGTTTCACGAAACCAGCTACGACGTAGTCAGAATCACGTATGAAAAGTTAGCGTCCGATAAGGGTTAATTGTTGCATTGTAGCTTGTTAACAAATATTTTTCATGCTTATCGTTATCAGTAATGAGAGGAGGATTATTTATGATAACGCATAAATTTTGGTACAGCAGCGAATATTTCGTAATCCATGGAAATTTATCTATAAAATCCTAGTAAAAATTAAAAAGCCTATTAATTGGCTTCCAATAGATAAAATGTTAATATTAGGCACATATTAGCATTTTGCTTACAGTGCGGTCTCTGCTTACCACAAGGAAGTATAAAGTTTTCCGTTTATAAATCAGTTTAGAAAAGGAGTGCATAACATATTATATGCGTAATATATTCTTCTATTATCACCGGTCCGCGAGTGTAAAAAGATCGAAAACCGCTGCTTCAAAAGACCGATACGGAGGGATATTATAGAGTATAAAATATTCTCGCTGCTTTTACCTGATTCTTTTGCCGTCCGGTAGTCGAGATAAGTTTAGTCTATTGTAATTATGCGTCTTAAGTAACGAACGTACAATATGTTCGCTGCGGGCGTGTTCGGTCATCGAGATAGGCCGTACCGAAACAAGCGAAATGGAAGTGCACGTGTGAGAAGCGTGTCTCGTTGGATTTTACGGTATCGTTTGCCGTTATCTATAAGGATAATGGAAAACAAGAGGAATTCGTTTGTCTCTTAGTTTCTGCTTATTTGCTCTGACCGTCGAAACCGCAAAAGCTTCTACTTGCAAACCCTTTATCATTACAATAAACCATGCGCATGCAATCGGGTAAAATCAAGGTCCAATTTCCGCGCGTTGACCCTTTACAATACGTCCTAATTTCAGACTCGGACACTCCGATGGAGAATCTGGATTTGGGTGAATCTTATATCATCAAGGAATCATATCCACAGTAGTGCTTTTTCCATTTCTATTGATTCAAATACTCAGAAGAGAACGAAATTTGAACAGACATAAATTATTAATCTCTTGAAATTGATCATCGACTGCGGAGGGGGGTTTAACGATAATGTGTGGTTAAACAGGTGTGATCTTTCCATTTGTATCGATTCACAAGTCCAAGTTAAAATAAATTGTGAAGTAGTATAAATAGACTGAATGTGCGAAAATAAAACCTAGTTTAAAACTGCTCGTGGGCTGAATCACAATATGGAGACGAATAAACTGTGGACTGATTCTGTTCGAATTATAAATTGCTCATTCTATTTGCACCGATCTGTTAATAATAATCGAGTTGGAGCGAATACATTTTTCATCAAGATTGACGGTGAGCTGTGGAAGGTTAAAACGAGATATGGAGTCGAAGATCGTTGATCTGTCCTCATCTGGTTATAAATAGCTCTTTCCATTTGTATTCACTTATCGGCAATAGTCCAATTGGCACAAATAAAATGTTAATAAAAAAAATTATCGTGGGTTATAGAGGGTTGAAACGAGAGATGGAGTCGAACAGACGGCCCTGTTCCGTGTTACAGTGAGAGTAATTAAGCTGATACTTAACGTGCGCTCGCCACAGCTGGGATTTACGAGTCGTTCTGAATCGGTTCACTGCGTAGACTTGGGAGGAGGCGTGGAGGTAGTGCTCGTTGGTGTCTTTTCAGAGGGGGGTACGGGTAAAGCCTTCAGAATAGCGTGAACCTCTTCCGCCACAGCCATCAGGACGAACTCGAACTGCTGCTTAGTGGCAACCATGTCCGGTCTCTGGTCTCTTATGTGCTCCAACGTGGCGGCTATGTCGATCTCCTTCGCGCCCTTCATCATGCGATTTAAGACCATGTCGATCAAGCAGTACGTACCGGTTCGACCAGCGCCATCGCTGCAAAATGTCCAAAACTCCTGTTTAATCTTCTGCTTTTAAACTTCAATTTGTATTCATTATGTTTAATACCTTAATCCTTAAATGCCCTAAGTTTCAAATTTCGTAACGGGCTTTTAAATCGAATTGAACACTTGCACTTCGTTTGTTTTTAATATTTGGATGTATGTATGTTATCATTACATAATGTTCTTTTGAACAAAAGTTAAAAAAATAAACGTCAGCTGTTAAAATTGTTCAAATAATATGACATTTTACTTTTCCGCCGTATCGACATATTTTTAGAAAAAGTTTAGCGGAATACATCTTTGATGCATTTCATTTTTCCGAAAAATAAAAATACTTCTGAGGTAGATGAATATCTTATTTTTACTATAATATAATTATTTCTGGCAAAGGTCTATTTTGCTCGAAGAAAAGACGAAAGTATCAAAATTGATACCTGCTTTTTTTCGAAATAAATATATAAAATATGTATTGTGATTTTTTAAATTATTTCTCCCTTTATCTGGTTACTGCAATAAGTACATTGATATTTTTTTGCATTTAATTTAGAAAATCAGGCTTCTAAGAGTTAAGCGTCGCGCTGGTTTTACCTGCCGTTCCGTTTAGGCGACGGTTAATTGTTAAGCGAGTCACTCCGAGTCGCTTGCGGAGAGGTGAGCCAGAGTATAAACAGATGGGCCAGGCGACTTATTTCAATCACAATAAATACTCTTTTGGATTCGTATCCTGAGTTCGCTTATAGTCTTTATGTTATGACACGAATTCACGAATGTTAGGTTCAAAGAGGGTAAAAAATTTAACGCGGAAAGCTTTATCAACACAGCACTTCTACAATCTTCTGTAATTGATGTACAAGTAAACTTTACCTTTATTTACCTTGTTTTCGTAAATTACATTTATGTTTCTTACATCTTGAATGCCACGTAAATTTAGAAGGAAATCCCTGTCAGCCCACGCGCGCTGTCAGTCACCGGTGACTGACGTGGCGCTTAACGTGTTAACAGACTGAATTAAGGGGAGGGTTTAAACGTAAATGAAAAGTCAGTATCGAAAATCTAGTTCCGGTCCCAGGACGAGTCTACTTGACCGAATAAACATTATCCACGAAGTAGAGAATTCTTGAGATATCAGGTGTACCGGTATGAAGTGAGCGTTGTTTTGTGAAAATGAAACACCAATTTTGAATGGGAAAGTAAAAACATTTTATTCAAAGTATTGATCATTGCTTTCTACACATTTTGACCACCTTTCTGGCAATTTGTGGATACCACGCTAATAGAAATGTTCGTCTTTTGAAGCAAACCAATCAGACACCCATTTTGCGACTTCTTCGTAGGAATCGAAGTGCTGCTCAGCCAATGCGTGTCTCATCGATGAAAACAAATGGTAGTCGGAAGGGACCAAGTCTGGTGAATGCAGCGGGTGCGGTAGCAGCTCCCAGCCAAGTGCTTTGATTGTATCCTAAACCGGTTTTGCTTTGTGTGCAGGTGCATTGTCGTGTAACAAAATTACTTTGTCATATCTTCTGGCCCATTCTGGTCGTTTTTCGATCAATGCATGGTTCAAATTGATAATTTGTTGTCTGTAGCGATTAGTATTAACAGTTTCACCAGGTTTTAGAAGCTCATGATACACCAGACCTTTCTGATCCCACCAAACACAGAGCATTGCCTTCTTGCCGAATCGATCTGGTTTTGCAGTCGATGTTGATGGTTCTCGAATCCATTTTTCATCGCCAGTAAGAACTCGATGCAAAACTGATTTTCTTTCGTGTCTTTGAAGCAAAATTTCACAAGTGCTTTTTCGGTTTTGTATCTGCCTTTCATTCGATTCATGTGGCACCCATTTTCCACACTTTTGGATCTTTCCCATAGCTTTTAAACGGTCAGAAATTGTTTGTTGTGCAACATTTAACATTGCTGCCATCTGCTTTTGACTCAAAGTATCATCTTCATCCAATATTGCTTACAATTCGTCGTCTACAAACTTTTTTGGTGGTTTTCCACGTTCTTCGTTTCTCACATCAAAATCATTATCTCTGAACCGTTGAAACCATCTTTTGCATGTTGCTTCTAATAGAGCATGATCATCATACACCTCGACGAGCATTCGATGCGACTCTGCAGCACTTTTCTTCAAATGAAAACAAAAAATTAATGCTTTCCGCAAATCATCACTTTCTGATAAAAAATTCGACATTTTTAACACGATGAAAAAATATAATGTTGGTTGTTCAATAACTTGATGTATATTAAATATGTTTGACAAATGTCATACCAACCAAACAAAAAAAAAATTAAGGCTCGTTCACGACAAATGTTCCCTATCGACACGTTTGTATCTTAACGCTCACTTCATACCTGTACACCTGATATATACCATAAGCAGAAGACACTGAAAAGAGCACCATGATTTTATAATATTGCGATGCAAACATTTTGTTACTCGGTTCTTCAATTTCCCGTCCTGTCTCGATTATTTATAATTAGACATAGTCATATGAATGCTAAATTTGTAAGGACTATTTTTTTTATCTCATTTAGTATTTTCACTTGCGATCAAAGATATTAATGTACAATATCAATGCAGAGAACCTTGCCGCTGTTTTTCAAAAATACCCCCTTGAACATAGGTTTTTAACGAGTTAATACATTCTAAATAGAGGTCGTTTCGGAGCATCCAAGGCGTACTGGACTGCGTATGAGAGAACCCGATAAGAGCAAGGTTTAGTTTGTCGAGTAATAAAACAATATTTAAAATTCGACGTGATAGGAAACTCCAAATAGGGGAGCTTATACAAAATTTGATAATTAAATAATCGTATTTTATCACAAAAGAGTTTCTTATTAACCCTTAGCGAACAAATGCCGCCATATTTGCGGTATTATAAATGCGATTAAAAATGGGCTTGTTCGTTAAAGATTAATTCAAACGTCCCTTTTCTCAGAAATGTCATCGCTTCATTAATCCAATTAGCTTTGTCGCAGGGGAGTGTCGCACAAACACTTTTGATCCAAAAGGTTCTCTCACATAATCCACAAATAACATAATTTTGGTGACAACGGTGGGATGTAACACATTTCAAGGACTAAGTTAGAGAAAAACATGTTCAATACACAGTGGTGTAATACAGCGTAAAATTATTGTATGTCTTACGATAGGAGATAACGTCCATTAGAAATACTTTCTCCGAATTCAAGCCTGTGTTTTGGAAGTAGATTTGCCAAAAATGAAGTTTTGAATTTAAAAAAAAATGGTCACTTTCGCTGACCAGAAATCGTTACTTTAGAGTCTAGACGATGTTTTGAATATTTATGAAATCATCCAAAGCTAAATAATAAATCAAAACTTCGAAATGTTTTTAGATGATAAAAATTATAATAAAGAATCCTTGAAATTGTTGTTCCGTTATAGGTAGTTCCTTTAAAAACAACGTTTTAGATAGGTTTTTTTGTAAATACTCACCTGCAGTGAACTACGATCGGACATGATCTACCCCTGTACGACTTACTCACTTTCCTACAATCATAACATTACGTATAAAAATGTTTGCAGTCATATGTAGTTAGTTAATTTATAAACTCGTCTAAAAGACTTTCAATCTTTTCACTAACACTAAATAGATTCAGTTTCGCTTTAAATTTAATTCTAAAACTGACAAATACATATAACAAAAATATTTTATTCTTCCGTAATTCACGGAATTAATTTCGATATAAAAATTAAAAGATGATTGAAAAGAGCAAGTCCAGAGCTTCAAAGTGACGTACAAAATATTATAGAAACTATTTTTTTCACGAACAAATTTTTGTTAAAAAAATAACCCGATGAAAATATGCATAAATACACAATGAAAAATTTTTATTTCTGGCATAACGATGTGCAAAATATTTTTCTTATTTTTGTCAATCCGCATATGAGCCGTTTATTTTTAAAGTAGCCTAAATCCATTTCCTAATTATTTTTTTCTGACTGCAGTAACGTCTACAACTTTACGTTTGCTGTTATAAACAACATTTTACGGTTAAGTATATTCAGGGGATAGGACAACTTTAGACAGATCAATTTTTGCAGTTATTTCAATAATTAAAAACTACTTTGAAAGTGGTCTAAGTCCGATACATTATGCATAATGCCCGAAAGTGTGGATTTTCAAATGTCCTACGGTAGTGCCGTGAGTTATTTTAATCAATTAGTATTAATTAACATACTGTTTGCTCCCAAGTTTATTATAAAGTTATCAAACAGTGCCGGAAAGGAATAAATTTATTCAAAATAAAATGAAATAAGAGGATTTCATATCCACAAGATTTTTGAAAGATGCAGTTTTTAAGGGGATAAAGAATTCTAACGGAGAAACGATAAATCGGTTAAAAATATGCTGGATGCGCGTTTTTTGAGAAACAAACCATATAAAATTTTCTGCAAGAAATCAATGGATGAGAATGCAGAGCTTAAAATCCTGGATTTATTACCACGTAAGAGTGGACCAAGAAATTTCGAAAATATTGTATTTACACCACTTTATAAAAATATAAGAGGAATTACAGCAGCGTAATATAAAGACATGATGGACTTATTACGATATATACCACAGGAGCACCAGCACTTCTTCAAACTCTTCTTGCATACACAAAATGTATATGACCAGTAAATTGTTATGCTATTTATATTTTTAGATTACCTGAACTGCATAAATTATGTTTTTGAAGTATCGTAAAGAAATATAAAATAAATGGGGCAAAATTTTTTCAATTTGAAACATTTGAAATTATGTCGAATGAACTTGGGCTCTTTCAAATTCTATAAAAAATCTATTACAGTTAATTTTGAAAGTGACCTAATTCCATTTGTGGCATGAAAACATATATTCTTCGTTTAATAATTGCTGTTGTTTTAATAGGAATTGTAAATTTAACCCTCTTAGATACGCTTAAGTAGTGCAACATATCAGTATCCTGTACGTATATTTTTAATTGTATCCAAATGCAAACTCTTAAATCGAATTCAATATCTCGATTTAAGTATAAATGAACTCAGGTCACATTCAAAATACACGGCTCATATGTAAAATAGTTGAAGACCACATCATTACACTACCATGACACTTACTTCGTGGAAATAAGAATGGCAAATTTCATCATGCGAGTTACACCTACCTGCGGAATTCGAGGAGTGCTTTCGTCGATTGCGGAACGTCATTCTCGGGCCAAGACAAGAAGTGAAACTGAGTCACGGTTCGCGTTTCGCCTGTGCGTAGATTCCTGAGATAAAAGGACCGCACCAAGTAGTCGTCGCACCAGAAGTGCTCAGAGACAAGGTGCACCTCGTAGATGTGATAAAGCTCCGATCCTTCTTCCGGCCAGTATAGATGGCACATTGCAAGGCCCTCCTCCGTAAGTCGAGTAAGCATAACGATCACGACGCTTCCCTGCTCCCAAACCATTTGCCAAAAATCCGCCGTGGTTTGAGGCAGCGGGCCTTGCGTAGCTATGTAAGCTGGATTTCGGGGATCATGATCCGTCTGAAAACCCCCAAGCCGCATTTGTAAAAATTTGTCTGGTTTTTTAATACGTTGACTGCCAGCTCCGCGTGAAGACGGGGTTTTATTAAATCCATTTTTGGCACCGACTGCTAAAGGTCATTTGGCCTAGGTCCTACTGTTTAAGGTGGGTTCCGAACCACCGGAGCTACAGTATACATATTACATGGAAAAACCAGACGTGATGGACGGGATTCGACCCTAGGTCTCCCGCGTGGAAGTCCGAGCTTCTATCCACTACACCATCGTAGCTCTAAACGCGGGTTTCTGAGCGAACGCTAGCTTACCGCTATCCTGCTATCCCAAATGATACTGGGAGTATAAGTAGTGCGATATGATTATCGACTACCTCCATTTGGGGTTTTCCCGCGTTCTAATTGATTTTTACTTGAACAGGTATTCGCTTCTATAGAGTAATAAAACTTCTGGTAAGCTTATTTAGGTGATACTTTTGAGTAGTTATAACATACATTTTTTAGATATGTAGAAAGATATTTGACAGGATATAAGACTATCAAATTGTTAAACATGGTTTATTATTAAAATTATTTATAATGTCATGATTTGAAACATTCTATACAAAGTTGGGGTTGGTCAGGGCAATCTGGACAAAACGTTATTGTTTTTTTTTACATTTCCTTGTGCCATTCGTCGGTCCATATAAAGTCTTTTATTTACCTAGCATGATTCTTGAAGAAAGATTTTCAATTCAATGCATGTCCCGAAATATTTCGATTTCTACGTGCTTACCTTCTGGTACGGAACAATAGACTGGAAAGAACAATAGGACCAGTACGATTCTCCAATATCGATGTAAATCGCTATGCATTTCGCCCTAAATTAAAAATTATATTCAACGATGTTGTTCATGCATTAGGCAAACGATACCTACGTATGTTATTAGACAAAACTTTATTAGAACGCCGAAGAATCCCTAACTGAAGGTAGCAGAGCATCATATCGCGCTGCTTACACTCCGAGGCTTCAAATCGAGAGCAGTAGTTTCAGAGCCTGCGCGGAAACAAAGCCGACACCCATATCTAGTTGCCGTAGCGTTCAACGTGTTAAAGAAAGCAAGATACAGGGTTCTTTCTAGATGTGCATTAAGCAGTAAGACATTGCGCTTACGAGTAGAACATTCGAGTTGAAAGCTGTTTTTATCCATTTTGAAAGTACGATGCATTAAGTAGCTATAAAATAACATATTTTATATATATAAACGAGATTTCGAAGATTGTGGTTCATTTAAAAGTCCTCAAATTTCATCTATAAGAATTTCCTTCGTCTATTATGGAAAGAAAATCACACCGCTTTTTCCCGAAATGTAACTAGCTCCAAAACATTGCCTCATATTAGATATCTAGAAAAAGTCATATCTTATATTTATAAGCGGGATTTTGAAGATCGTGTTTCGTTCGGAAGTCCCCGAATTATATCCCCAAATATTTTATTTTTATATGTCGCAGAGCAAGTTGCACAGTCACTTTCAGATATGCAAAAAGCGTATCTGAATTGAAAGACGTTTTTCTTCTTTTTGCGAGTACGATTATAAGTAGTGTTCTGGGAAACCTAATTATTTTAAACGTCTCCAAATTGCATCCTGGTCTATTAGGGAAAGCAAGTCATACAGCCTTTTTTAGATATGCAACAAGTGAAATACCATTGTGCTTGCAAGAGGAACGCACGAATTGAAAAACGCTTTTATCCGTTTTACAAGTACACTTTGTTGGGTTATTAGAAAAAAATTGTGTTTTATGTTTATGCACTAACTTTTGGTAATTGTGATCTGAATCTTCCCAAACTGTGGTCGTATGTACAAGGTGTTCCAAAATGATGTACTCACTTTTTGATAGTCAATATCTAGGGAATGAAGTGACGTAGAATTACAATTCTTGAACGGTTGTGTAGTACAATGTTTTCTCAACAGATGACAAAGGCCAGATGAGTTACACGTGTCATTTTATATGCTCAAAGCGACCAGCAATTGACCAGCGTCGATACCACTGAACTGCTGAGCGAACTACGGCTGTCAGTACGTCCGGTGTTATGGCTGCCATCATGAAAACATCGCGCTACACAACCGTAATGGCAGCCATGACACTGGACATACTGACAATCGTGATTCACCAACAGTTCAGCGGCACGGACGCTGTATAGCTATTAATTGTGATCACTTAGAGCATATAAAATGATTGTCGTCTGTCGAGAAAACATTACACTATATAAACTTTCAAGAATTGTAATTGTACGTCCTAATCATTGACTATTAAAGAGTGAGTATATCATTTAAGAATACCCTGTATTTTCCTGGTTCAAGCGTGGGCTCATTCTTCAAACTAAGTTACATAGGTTCTCTATAGGATGGAAGATATTTTAATTCTTTTTATACATCTGATTCATATAAAGTAACTAGAAGAAATGGCATTTTGTATGGGTACCTATTGGTTCTGGCAGATTTATAATCGGAATATTCTTTAACATTGTTTCACGAAATCTTGGTCAAATTTATATTATATCGTATAGCACAAAACAGTTGTGAAAACGGAAACACTATCATCCATTAAAATATAATTTATAAAATAATGTGTAATAAAATTGCATGATAAAATATAAATATTTTATTTTATAATTAGTTCTCACGGCGACCCGGAGAAATATATGATATAAAATTAATCAATAATGGTAAAAAAAGAGACCATTTGTTGAGGGCTGTTATTTGAGAAGTAAACTCCAATCGTTTATTTTGATTATCATTATAAAATTTACCTGAGGTATTTCTCCATAACTTATATCATTATTGTAACACGTCGTACTTACAAAATAAAAATAAAACTCGCCTTTTACAAGCCGTGCACTCTCTTCATTGCCATACTTTTACTTAACAACCCTCGTTGTTTAGTGTGAAAATATTCAATATGTTCAAACAATTTGTTAATGAGCTTAAATAGTGTAACATGCGCTAACTACGATTGACGTTGTGATAAAGAAAAAATTATTGTGAGTCAATGAAAAATTTTCATTTTCCTCTGCTGGTATCTATACAATAATTTGTGCACAGCATCTTCACTTTACGTTATACCACTATTTACTGCACAAATATTAGGAGCACAGAAGAATAATGGCAAATATTCGAAAAAAAAAAATACAAAAATATTTATTTATTCAATGTCACACGTGTTTCTTTCATTTTTTTTGCCATTTGATCTCCCTTTATATAAAAATTTGTTGCGGTAAACAAAGTGTTTCCGGCAAATCATTGATTAACATAATTTACAAAATGATTTACAACTGAAACTAATTTGACTATCATAGATCTAAGTTTAACTAATATATATTATTTTCTTGGTACACATCTGTATTTGACGTATTACATAGTTTTTAATTAACTTTTTTTTCTATATTTCTTTAATAAATATTATTCATGTACAATTTAACGTAATTGTTTTTCTATATTCGGTATCAATATGTTTTGCTTTTTATACTTGAACTGCAATTTTGACTGCCTTGATTTTATTATCTTTTATATAGCTTTTATATCTCGCTTTCTTTTATTATTTATTTTTTCAGTACATTCCAAAATCTTGATTTTTACATTCGCCTTTTCTTGAACGAGCTTTTTACATGTTACCCCATAGCTAACGAATACTTTAAGTTATTGGCTCAGAAAGCTTTGCTCCTTCATATTCGTGCTTTGCAAAATTGTGTAATACAATGTATTATTTCAGATTAGGCATTTAATCGTGTTGAGTAAATTTCTACATAAGCAATTTACCGAGGAAAGCGATTCAAGCGGTAAACTTCCTCGATATTATCGGCGTATAATCGCAAAAAAAGCAGTCGATTCTGCATGCTCGTCGTATGACTTACCGATTTCTAAGGATTTATAATGCGGCATCCAGAAAAACGAATGTCGTACGTATTTCAGCAAATATGGAAATAAAACCGTATTGATTTTCGACCATGATATTTAATATATCCGTTATTTTTTCGATCGATTCTGTGTCACCGAACTGTATTTTTTTTATATGTACATAACACATAGCACATAATACATAGCACAATTGAAATGTACATAACCATTTTTGTAGAAGTCTGAATAAAAGCTTTAAAAACAATAGCATAATTTCTTATGCACAATGTCAGCTAGTTTAACTCACTGCACGGTAATGACTTTTAATATACAAAACTACACATATTTTTCTTTTATCTGTTACATTATTTTTTCCGTCAACATTTTTTGCAACGTGTATGCACTCTGCGTATTAAAAACATTCTTATTTTATTTTATCCGTAAAAACGCCAATTTTATGTACATGGAAATATTATATGCTTCTCCCCGTTTTAGATCTTTTTGAAGAATATTTAAAATAGAACTTAAAGATCTGCAAAGGAGAACTGGATATTTGATCGATTAACTCTGTGGAATTTGTACAAAATATAATGCACTGTTGCGGTACATTGATATAGCACTGCTGCACAATTTCCGTGCGACTACAGTTTTTACTATACTTGTTATTCTTTTCTCATGCTCCATTTTCTGGTAACTATAATGTATTTGATTCATTTGTATTTCGAATGAAACAATTACTATCATATCGCAAAATTTGTATGTATGTTATATAGAAACACGATGTGGTGTGTTCTAAAATTTGAAGGTTAACTAAAAATTATGTGCGCGCATATTTGCATTGGCTATGTTTCTTAACTCTTTATCATTTGTGCATCCAGTATGACGCGATATTATTTCCTATTATCGATGTTTCTCAATATTTTTTTTACGAGAATCGAATAAACTTTCAGCTGTTTTTCTATTTATATTTATCAGCAAACGCGCCCTTAAAAAATGCCTCAATTTATATTTTTTTGATCACTCTATATTTTGAAGTATACCAGGAATATAAGCTGTAATCTAAATAGATTATTACAAAACAAATAAATTTTCTTAGACCACAAATAGTTAAATATTATTTTTCCAAGTTCACCTTGTTTGTGTGATTCATCGTATCCACGAATCAGTCGCGAATACGACAAAAGAAAAAAACAGACAACCTTATCCGTTATGAACTATCGCTAATTTAATTTATTTATGACACCTTTTGAGGATACTTACGATCGTAGAGGCGTTTATGTAGTCCGAGTTGTTCGCATTAGCTAGATCGTTAAGTACCACTCTTGAATGGTCGTAAGGAAGTGTAGCACCGGGACGATTATACTTCACATTCAGTTCGTTCTCTGCAATTTCGGTCGAAGATGGATCCGCGTCGTAAGCGCACAGCGCGGTCCATTCTTGATCGAGTCGATCCTTGTTCTTCAGGTGATCCTCCATGTAGCTCTGAAAAAACACGCGTTCGCATCTTTACGATTTTTCCTGCAAACTGCTATTTCTTGGTAAGCGTTGAATCTTTGTAGTCATATGTCGAATATGACCGGATATCATATCCTTTGTCATTGATGATTCTTCTTGTTTTTTTTTTTTTATTTATTTAATTTACGATGCGACTATAAACGCCATTTAGCCTAGAACCTACTGTCTTTAAGAGGAATTCTGAACCGCCAAAGTTAAAGTATGCATAACACATAAACAATTTTTCAATGTTTTCTTTTTTTCTATCTATCTATCTATCTATCTATATTAATATAATTAAATGTATATATATAGTATATATATACATACATATACATGTAACAAAAAATTGTTTATTTCGTATAAATTACTTATTTTTAAAACTTTCTACGAAATAAACAATTTTTCGTTACATACATTAGTAATATGTGTTTTTTTTTAAATTGGTGGCCTACATAAATAATTTTCTTAAAACAGCACTATTTGATACAGAAAGTATATAGTTAACAGAATATAAAAGTTCACGCAACAACCATTCCACACATGTAACTTTTTATTATTCGTGTTATATGAAGAAAATGCTTGTATAACACGATTTCTTATAACATGAATTCACAGAACGCGTAACGTGTTCCGTGTTATTCATGAATCTAACATACATAAGTACAGAAAAGGATATAAGGGAGGTCACAGAAAAATAGGGGAGTCAATCTATGCGGCCCGTGAGTCGCAAGTTATTCAGCCCCGCAGCACATGAAAAGTTCCGGATTCGAGTCCCCAGTTCAGCAGCCTAATATTTAACCTCTTAGGCACGACTGAACTTTGCGTAAGGCTGTTTCTCCGTAAGGTCGGCTTCGACGCGAAATACGCGTAAACAATGCAGCAGTGCAATATGTGGTGGAAGAAACAATTCTCTACGCGAGTACATTGAAATGAAGTTTTTGATGATTAAATCATAATTTTTCTTAAAGATTTGTGACACATACTTTAACTTAAACAATTTACTTTAATAATTAATAACATGATTCATTATATTTAAAAATTTTGTTTTCAAGTTTTTTTTTCAAGCCTATATAAACAACACGCATTCCAGATTTCCACGTCAAGGAGATGGTAAACAAATTTTTTATACGATTCAATACTTTTCCGGAGAAAACGAAAATGGCATCCAAAAGTCACTAAAGTGGCACGTCATGTCATGTCTGAGAGGTTAAGGAATGTCAAGCCTAAGCAGTTTACATCAGGGCGGCTCCTTAATTTAGATGATAAGCAAACCGAGGATCTACGTTGACACGCTACGTCGAGACAATAGTCCTATCCATTTTTTAACCGACCATTGCCGAACTGTTGGCCAAGAGGACAATTCCACGTACAATTTCATTAACTTTTTCAAGCCCTTGGCCATATATGTGGACGTTTAGTTTTTCATAATTGTAATAATCAATAATAAAAAGAACATAATTTAATAATAACATATTTATTACAGAATCCTGCAACAAAAGAAATAAAAATTTTATTGTTTGGCTATACTAATAATGTTATTTCCGATGTACAGTTAAACATATAAAAAAAGCGTGAAGTAATTTTTCGGTTGTCGGTGTTATTGGATTATTTGAACAAATTGTTAATATTTGATAAAAATGATATGAATATACTCAACATATTAAGTTTTAATCATGTCTAAAAATGTAACAAAGAAGTTTACTGTTAGTTTTTTATTTAGTAAGGAATTAACAAAAGTACACATATATGTACCGTTGTTGTCGAGGTGGCGTTTTCTACGATGCCATGACAATAATTGTGTAAGACAAACTCCTAACATTTCTGAGAAATATGAAGTATTTCACTCATAAATTATCATTAACACTCAGTGGCCACAAATGTGGACGTTATTTTCTTTTGTGAATTTTTATTGCTTCCTCTTTTTTTTTATGTTTGAATTTCTATTCATTTAAAATGTATAAATCAAAAATTCTTTTTTCTCACCATAAAAAAATAGTCCCTAAAGAGGTTAAGAGCACATCATGTATTCCGATCATCGATGATCTTACGACAGCCTGTAGAACGCTAATAAATGTTTAATTTAACGGTTGCCAACGTAGTTAGTTAAATCAACAAAATCTATCTCAACGAACTCCTCACAAATTCAGAAATAGGATAACAATCTCTTCTTTATTCTCCCTCATAAAAAGCTCATATTTCCCCGCGTATCCTATAATATTATAATTAATAGCTGGGCAACTTTGCTTCCGCCGGAACACTGAACTTCGAGATTTTATCGTAAAAAACTGGTTATACATTTATGATTCAAAGTATTGTCCACCTTTCTTCTTTTTTTTAATTAATTTCATTTTTATTTTCAAGGTCATTTGCTGTAGGACCTATTGTTTAGGGTACGTTCCAAACCATCGGAGCTACGGTATACATATCACATGAAAAAACCATTAGTGATGGACGCGATTCGAAACCGGGGATCGCCCGCGTGGAAGTCTGAGCTTCTATCGACTACACCACTGTAGCTCTGGCCACTACTTTCTCCTATCTTTCGGGCAGCGTGCGAATCCCTACGTTGAAAGCAGCGCTACTTACAGCTAAAGTCGCCTATAGAAAGACGGCGGAAGCGAAGTTGCACACCCAATATAAGCGGACCTTAGATTAAACGACTTACTAAGACCATATGTCCAGTGGATATGTCCATATTCGAAATGGCGGGCTCGTCGATGCAAGATGACGTGCTGGTGCGATTGGAGGGCAAATTATTCGATTCGCTTTCCCGCGACAGACTGGTAATACGCGGGGATTCTAGCTTATCCGACGGTTGCTTCGCCTGCATCCTCGCTCTGCAAAGATCCTGATAGTCCTTCGAAGCTTCAGGATCGGGGGTGGCCAATCCTGCTAACTTGGCCCGTGACTTTGCGTGCCGGCGGGCTATTATCAATGTTACGACTGCAGCCGCACAGGCGGCCGCTACGCCCGCAGCTACCATCGCGCCAAACAGGCTGGAACTCATTTCTGGCTCCCTGGAAACCTCCAAAGTGGCCGGTAATTTGGCCTTTATGGGAAAGCACCTCGATTATTTTTTTTACTCGAGAACTATTATTGATTGATCGATGTATTGGGTTGTAAAGTAAACACGTTAGGTTTATTTTCAACCATATTTAGTAATAATCGAGCTTATTTTTATAATATATAGTAATGCAGTGTACTGAGTAACGTTAGAAATACGAATCATTACCATGGTATATGTTATGTATCATATACGCATTGTACATCTTCGTGAAAAATAACATTAAATAGATCCGTTTAAACATTCAGATACCGTAGGAAAATAAAGAAAATACTTTGGAAAATGCGCGATTATAAATTTCGGCAATTTTTGAAAGTAATTATATCCCCGTTTCGAATACTTCGGTAGTTCTAATGTTAATGTAGAGACCAATGAAAAAGACGCGTATCTTTTTAAAGACTGTATTTTCTAACAACGAATTTTAGGCATGGGCAATAGGCTCCCTGATAAGGGACAAATATTTAATGCAAAAAATGAAGTGAAATTTTGGAAAAGAGGAACTAAATAAGAGAGTACAATAATATTTGTAAATTGTAAATAATGGTTAGTCTCGTTTTCATACTTAAATTGTATTTAGGCATACAGTATTTAACAAAAAAAAAAACTTTCTATATTCACAGTATCAATAAAAATAAGAAAAAAGTGTTAATAAACAAGGGCATACTTATCGAAAGATGTTCTATACTTGAAGGGAGATACTCTACAGTATTCCATTTATCTTCACATTATAGGAGATGCTCTATCTAGTTCTCATATATTGTCAAATATCGTGAATCGTAAGAGAAATCCATATCAGTAAATCTCCAATGTGGACTGATAGGTTTCCATTTCTGTATTTGCATACTACATTGTATAGACATGTACTATTCACACCATTGTGTACTAACTACACACTTAAGCGGAGCCCTCCATAGAATCTCTCCCATGAATAGTGGACTATATTTTAACAAGCATACTTCCTAGAAGTTATGTTTATTGGCACGTTTTTCCTCATTTTCTTCTATAATACTTACTGTGAAAGTATAGAAAAATTAATAAAATACACCATATATGTTTCTGCATATATAAACTGTAATGTAGCTACAAAAGATTAAATAAAAATTATTATGACAATTGTGTAAATGCAAACAATATTCAACGCGTTAGAAGCTAAACCATATTCTAAATTTTTCTACTTATTACAATGAACAATTTAACATCATGAAAAATTTCGTATTTGATTCATACCGTTAGAAATAAAAATATGTTATTAGCAAATAAAAAATCAGTGAAAGATTACCGTATTGTCCAAACTTTCAAACTATCATTTGCTCAGTTTTTCCGAACTGTTTAGATGGTGAAAATTGATTAGATTTAAATTTTGGCTAAAGTCATATGATTCAGTTCTTCATGGTTTAGTTTCTAGAGTTCCACAAGAGTAAAGTTTTTCATATAATAGAAAAATGGGTGAAAGCCATCGATTAAAATAGTACATGCATAATGAATGAAATTCATTGCTGAATTTCCAAATAAATGATTTTAAATATACTAAAAAGACTGTATGAACATATATTACAATCCAATATAAAACAGTTGTAAATAGTAAACTTAATTAGTTAATCTAACGTAAAGAAACAAAAAACTGTACGAAACGTTTATAAAGCTTTACGTCTATACGAGAATATTAACTCTATATTAACGGATAAATTAATACGGCGTCATTCGAATGGTAACGTTTGTTATCGATGACGCCATAGTGCGTCAAAAAAATATCGCACACAAGACACCGCAAATCCGTTTTTCAATTTGTCATTCAAGAGGTTATTGCTTGATAATAATATTCGGTCTATAAAAAAAGGAGTAACTCTAAATACTAAATTGTTTTACAGTTCTATTACATATAAAATATTGTTTAAAGAAATATTATTTGACAAGATGTAAATGTTAATGTATATCAATTGGATGTACAGAATATAAAGTATATTATGTATATTTACCTTATCACCTATTCCCGCACGAATCACTTCGACGCCCAGCGTGTCCCGCAATTTACCCCGTATGTTATCTGAAATTCACATTGCAAAAGCAAGCGAAGTCGTTAATATACTATTACAATCATTGACAGGTGATCGACTCTGACGTTTCACGCTTTTCTAAATCAAAATAAACGATATTGGCAACAAATTGAATAACATACCAATGTTGTTAACAACATCCGTAGCATTGTAGTTCCTATTATTCTGCACGACCTTGAACGTTACTTCAGCACGCCCAACTCGAATGTCCTTGAGGGTACCAGGCGGTAATTCCAAGAGTTTGCCCACCTATGAGTTTTGTGCGTAATTATGTCTTATTGTTGAAATAAATGATTTTATAAATCAACAAATTAGATAAACAGATCAGGACCAATTTTGCGCGCTTATAGTGAATTGATTGCAACTATATTTTCAGTAAAAGCATTTTTCTAACGTTTTTGGTTTTCCAATATAATATCGAATTCTTGAAAGATGAAATAATCCCTCTTTTTGGTAATAAGCTTGGAAGAACATTTTATTTGCGTGAATAACCTTTTTTAAATAAATATTTATTCAAAAAGCCAAATTGAAATTAAATGGAATAATATTTATTCAAATTAAATTAAAGAAATTAATTACATTAAATTGAAATTGAATAAATATTTATTTAAAAAAGGCTCTTCACCCGAATAAAATGTTCTTTCAACTTTATAATGGTGAATACTTTTTGTGTCGGATCTTCACATGAAGCATAAAAATTGAAAAGCATTGAAATTAAAAGAAAATCATCGAAGGTAACAGCAAATAATCCCAGCTTTAAAAGTGTGTAAAATTTCTTCAATAAATGAAGTTATTGTTTTTTTTTTGCATTAAATTAATTTTTACGGCTGATATATATATCGAATATATAATTCAAAAGGCTGAATAAAACAGTTGAAAGACAACGGTAAATATATCCAGGATAAAAAGTGCGTTGGACCGTGTTGCAAATCAAAGATTAGCTTCTTCGAAAAGTATCAAATTAATTTTTATGTCTGATACCTCTTTAACGACGTGCTCTCCCTCTGACCAGGTGTGAAATGCTTGCTGAAACTCCATGTAGACGTGATCTAAATCGACGTTTTTGTAAATTCTTGCTGTATCCTTTGGCTCTGGCAAATTACTATTCACCTCTTTCTTCACTGGTGCAAGCAGGACTTCGTTCTAGACGCAAGCCCGATAAAGGCGTAAGATCAATATCAGTGCGATATGTCTGATCGAAAAATATGCGATAATAGAACCAGACTTACGACTTCATTCTGCTCTGGACGTTTTTCATTTAGAATAGCTGGAAATACAATTTTGTTAATCAGCTTTTCCGTGTTATTGCCTAACCCTCTTAGTATCTTGTAGTTTTTTTGTGTACCGTCCAGAAATATCTTGAATTGCAAGTCGGCATATAAGAATCAATATTGCACACCAATTCTTGTTCCGAAGTATTATTTTCTACTATAGAAACTTATTTGATAAACATGAGGCGTCATTGCGTGTGTTAGACTTGTATTGCATATAAAATGCAGAAATATTGGCGCAAATTATTAGTGGCAAATATTTGGTGGATATTTAGACTTTTGGATACTTAGAGGGTTAATAATCGTTCAAGTAGTACACAGCGTGACCGTCCTCCTCCCGTTCCATGTCGAAAAGATATCTTTTGGATCATGTCTAATTGTCGCGGTGAATCCGTTGACATTGCTTTGGTTCTTTCTTTAATTAAGGTAAAGACACCAGTATTTAGTTGACACTTTGAGGAATTTTTTGCCTATTTGTTCACATAGCTCAGGCTAAGTTCACTTTATGGAAAATTTATGATTAGTAGTCGCAGCACAAACTATTCTTCTATTATGTTGTGACAAGTATTCCTTCCGGTGGTTGGAAACATTTTTTTTTTCTACAAGTAAAATTTGATTCAATAGTTGACATACAGCGAAAACAAACAATTCAGCAGCTGACGCCCATTTGCTTCGGTAGTTGACATTGGGAGAAAAACCAGTAAATAAACTAGTTTTGATAATGTATGAATACAGCAATTTACTAAATGTTTAAAAAAAATTATTCTTGAGTAAGTTTATAAAAAGAAAAATGAAATTAAAAAATTTAATTTCCTAGCTGCCTTTTTATACGGAGTTTTATGGAGCCGCACATCCTTCACAGCTGCTTGCACAGCTTCTTCTGCATAATTTTAAAAGTTACCCTTCGTAGTAGGCATCTCAAAAGTAACAGAGTGACAAAGTCAGTAGTTGACTTAGTTATTTAATAGTTAACACCTCATATCAACTACTAAATAATAGACAATTACAAGTTTCAATAGTTGACACGGGGGTGAATTTAGTCAGTTTAGCATTCTTTGTTCCCAATTTTAATAAATAAATCTCTTTTTAAGTTTCAAACAACATGAACGAATGTTTTTTTACCCACGACGTTTAAATAAAACAAACTTGCAACAATTACATTTCAACCAAGTCCTTAGCGATTCATAAAAGAAAATACGTAAAAATACGTAAGAATCCTACACGAGTGTGATTAACCGATCGCTATGGCACTTCTGAATAGCGGACAATGCGCAGTATTTTGCAGTTAAGCAGCTGAAGAGCGACACTATATAGACTAATGTTTGATGTATTCCAACTTGTAGTGTCCTTATTTATTTACTTTTTATCAAAAAGTGTCAACTATTGGTACAGTGCCAACTACTGGTGCTTTTACTTTAATATTCAGCAGAGATTACTAAGATCACTCGATCTAGAACCTACTGTTTAACCTCTTAGCTTCGGTACGTCAGTACAGTGGCTTTCGCGCATATCATCACCCTGAATGGTACTCCAGTATAGTAGCTCCATGACGTGGAACTCTGCATTGTACCATATTTTAAAATATATCGTACACATTTGTGCAGTAAAATTTTTATGGTTGTCCCTTTGGAGCTTCTTCGTAATTACCGTTATGCTGCTCTTACACCTATGTTATCTATATCAGATCCAACTAAGCGTGCGATATGGCACACAATACGGAACGCAGCGGGACTCGTTTGAGAAAACTTCACGGCTTGACAGGCCTTAACGCGAAAATATAACATTTTTAATTCAACTTTTTTTCGCTAAAATATTTATTAACATATTGATGAGATAATGTCGATAAAAATAAGATCAAACACAACATAATTAGGACCATATTTACTAATCTAATACTTATTCTGCAACTTAGTCTCTTTTATTATTGCCTTGGGTACGTTAAAGAACGACTTGTTAGTCATATTTAATATAATATTAATAATAGGAGAATATTTAGCAAGGTTGATACACGTTTACACGCTGACTGTTTTATGGCAGGATAAATCCAGTTGGCGATAAAACAATTTTGCAAATACTATCTCCATACGTCATCGACATGTCAAAAAAGTAGTTTTGCTCAAATATAATATGAAAGTTATGAAATATGCAGAAATTTTTAAAACTTTTCCGTAAGTTTTGGTGAATTGCAGTATCTAGTTTGTATTCGATAGATATGTAATATTATATTATGTCTTCACTACAGGTATCCGATTTTCTGTCAAATGTACACTCCGCCTACCCATAGACAGGTGCTGAAGACAATACATCTGTTTGGCCTCATTTTGATCGAAAAAATGTTATGAATATGTTAACACGTTAACTGCCAATCCGCAAGATAACAAGATAACAATAGTTTCTTAGGTATGAAACAAGGTAGTCATCGTGACAACAAAATATATCAGATAAATGAACGCATACGTATGAAACTCTTAATTTTGTTGCTCGTGCCAGTTTGACAATATAAAGTGGAGAATTAATCCGTATTGTAAAAAAAAGGCGTGGAAGAAATTGGACACTGTGGTAATTGGACCAGGACTCGAACCCGGGACATTTCGAATCCCGGTCCAGTTACCGTAGTGTCCAATTTTTTCCACGCCATTTTTTCACAACATGGCTTAATTCACCATTTTATATTTCTCATATCAATTTCATTTCATACTAACATTTAATAAACCTTGATTATTTGAGACACACATTAGAGGCTAAAAATTATTGAGTACATTACACAAAAATGTCGATTTGTCGACTAAAATTTCAATTGCAATAAACCAGATAGAGAATTTAAATTATTAAAGTATGAGAACAAAACTGTTCGCTAAGACCACAAATAATATCTTACGACGACTATGTCAAACCACAAATTATGCCTAACCACAATGAATTGTCTTAAAAACAATGGAATTGAAAAAGTTTATCTCGATACTTTAGACTACTTTGAATGTCTTGCTTGCCATTTCGCATTTGACCTGTCCCTTTTATCCGGGATTTCGTTTGCGCACTGTCCCCCTTGTTCAACAGCATACAAACACTAATCGAGAACCTGGAAGTCGTGTCACCACCCTCGGGAATGTCACAAATCATATCTGTGCTGGGCGACATTCATGGAGATTTTACTATATTATTTACTATTAAAGCGTACGTGTCTATATTATCATAATATTCTTTTTTAATTCATTACATCAAAAACTATAAAGACATTATAATTTATTTATCTGTCCTTTTATTATGTAATTTTTGATAGCAAAGCACCAGCAGACACAAATCGCAATATCCCATTGTTTACGAGCAGCCTACGTTAAACACTGCAGTATATAAATACAGCACTGCGGAAAGTCCAGCCGTAGTTGAGAGATTAAGGTAAATTCCGTATTACTGAAACTACAGTATACATATCACATGAAAAATTCTACAGAGCTGTTGGGCGGGATTCGAATCTATCCACTACACCGCCTCTTTGCTTTGGTTGCCAAGTAGGGTAACTGGCCACAGCAACAAATATTGGGGCATTAAAATTGGTAAAAAAAAAAAATTAAAATCAATAAAAGCAATGCAAACGTAAAACTTTTTGAAAAAACGATCAATTGCATTTTTTAACTAAAAAAGAAGAAATCTGGAAATCAAAAACGATTGTTTTTTTTTTTTATATATCTGATGATAAAAAGAGCAGCAAAAATGATATTTGTTCAGAAGAATAAAACAATTGGATCGAACCCTGTCGGTCCCTGTTAGAACTCTCAGAATTCTGAGAGACATTATCAAAGCAAAACGCCGTTTTTCCTTTTTATGAAGGGTTAGAATAAAAGCAATGTATATCTTTTAGAAAAATTCATCTATCTTTGAATGACGAGAGACGAAGTCGAATGAAGGAATGAAAGAAGAAAGAACGTTCGCGCTGACTGGCTACCCTTTAAACACGTATTTTTGCCACCTGTAATGGTGCTTAAATAGTTCATTTTACAGTTAACCTCTCACGTACAGGGCGAGGATTGGGCTTTGAAGGCGTAGTTGTTCGTCGAGAATGGTGGTCCTGGTTTTTTAACATCGAGTCGTTCTCGGCGCTTGAATCCTGCTAGTTCTCTCCTCCATAAAAGGGTGTCTATATCGTCATCGGGCAAAGAGCTGTACGAGTCATCTGTATTTACAATTTCATTATGATTTTCTATTGTTGCTTTGACATAAAAATTGTTAAAGCGGATAAAATGACGAATTTTCAATTTCTTAGAAAAATGCTTAAAATGTATGACGGTGCACTTCATATTCTTATTTCCTCAAAAACGGTCAATCAAGATTTCACTGCGCAAATAATTTTTTCATTATAAAAATTACATAAGGATATTCGAGATTAATGACCCTTATATTAAACGTAAGAAGAAAATAGGTATATTTTTACAAAGAAGGATGATGTCTTCGTGAAAAAGTTGAAAAACTATTGACACAATTTGACTGTACGGTAAAATCTTTATATATAATTTTCAGGTCTATTTTTTTTCCGCTTTCGTCGTTTACTTTCATTGGTTTCAAGAACTTTGTTTTAACTATACGCTAACTCGCATGGATTTTTTTCCTACATCTATGGTTTTTATTTCGACATTCCTCAAGAAATGATATATCGAGATTTCATTACGTCCCTACAGGGCTTACCTCTATTCTCCAACTCGGGTCTGCGCCTTGGACTTTGAACGAGCCCACCCTCCGTATATATTCCGCTTTGCTTCGATAAAGCATCGGTCTCTACCTCTGCATCATCATCGTCGTTATCAGCATTTTCGTTATCTTCCATCTCATAATCCACACTTTCCTGTCTCGCCGCCTTTGAATTTCTCTTCACACTTTCTCCACGCGGATCAACATTCTCCAAAAACTCGATAGCCAATCTCCTTGGATACTTATACTTCCTGGAAAATGTTCTTTCGTATCCTCCGTTCTTCCGATTGGCTTCCTTGCGTAACGTATAATCCCCGGGGGAAATTTTGTCAACCAAAAATTCCAAACCGCCGTCCGACAACTCGCCCAACATCACTGCGTCCTCGTCGAGGAACAATCCATCGGCATAGCCTTCGTTTTCCACACTGTCACGTACGGGCTCTTTGGGCTCGTCCCTGTAATCCTCCAGATGGTATTGTTGCCTCCTGGCTCGAGACAGTCGCATTTCTATGTTCTCCAAATTCGACGACTCTCTAGGCGATGTTTCCTGCCGATCGTCGAAATCCTCTTCGTCGTTACGCAATGCTACATATTCGTCGTAAGGACTTTTATCGCGCTCCGATGTATAGGTTCTTCGACCTGATTCTCCACTCTCAATCGCGTACAAAGGCCGGTAATATTCCTTCTCGTACACCTTATCGTATTCATTTTGAACCTCGGGAACATAGTATACGCCATCAATTGCGTCGTTTCTCAATCGATTTTCGTTGAGGTTTATTATACTTATCGTTGGTATCTGTAGAGAAGCAAGCGTGGTCATGAAGGTATCCCTTGACCAAATCTGAAGTGTAACGATTATCGAGATATTAGGGATTAATTACCAACGTTATTAACTTTCCACATTTATCTATTACGTTAGTATTGTTATTGTTAAATCGTATGTATTTTGTAATGTATTATATATAATCGATACGTAATGATATGGTGATCAGTATAAATACAGTAGACTCCTGTACAACGCGGGGGATACGTTTCGTGTAATAGGAAATCGCGTTATACGGGACATACGTTATCAGACCAATTCATGCGAGTTCTGGCATAAGGTCTATTCAAGCGATAAATCTATACAACCAATAATAACAAGACAGCGTCGTTGAAACTTATTTGTTGATATTTCCGATGGCGAATAAACGTTAAATAGTGAGATGTATATTTTTATTTTGATTAAAAGTGGAATAAAATTCTTTTCTCCTTATATCTTTAAATGTATTATTATTTTATTAATAAATCGCTACTTTTTTTAAACCGGCTGTTTCACTGTTCATATATAAACAACAAGTAAGTGTATACATTTGCTTTTCTAAACAAAAAATCAGAAACTATGACAAAATATTACATTTAACTAACGCGTTATACCGTACTATTTATCGCGCTGTATGAGTAGTAGTCGCAATTTTTTGGTAGCGTTATATGTATTCGCGTTTTATGGGAGCGCATTACACGGAAGTCCACTGTAGTTAATTTAACAAAGTCGAAATTTGTCTGCATAATTTTGTTTTCTATCATAATATAGTATTTCAATTATTTATTTGTGGCTATTTTGTTATAAATGTTGGTCATCTATGTATTTATAATACTGACAGTTTTTGTAGTGACCAACATAATATTTATATTACAGACTGATATTAGAATGTAAATATCAACCATCTATTTAAAATACTCATCAGTAATATTGATTTAATAAACAACAGCCTTATGTATTGCAGCCAAGGAGAAACTACAATTATTGATATGGATATACAGGTACCGTGACTTACTCCATTCTGATTGGTGATCTCGTTTTTCTCCCCGAGGGGATTGAAATTTGCAAGATGCTGACAGAGATGGAAATCATAATTTTGCCTGCGAATTATATGGAGTAATGTTATTATTACTCTTACTGATTAAATTCTTATAAGTACTTTAGTTATGTACATTATGTGCATATCTATTTACATTGAGTATAGCGTGATAAATAAAACAAAGCAAGCGGAATTTTTCCATAGAATACAAATAAAAATTTGAGATGTATGTTTTATTTTATATTGATCGAGGACCTTGTGACTAAAGAGATTCAGCATAATTTGAAGAAACTATGAGTAAATAAAAATAATGTTTATATTATTTACTAATAAAATTATAAATAAAAATGATAAAACTTATTTCATAAACGTTTTCTTCATGTTTTTTTTTCTATTTCTCGCGAAGTTGGTGAAAATAAAGTTTCATCCGTTTAATTGCAAGTTCCTCAATTAGGGGTAGATATTTCATCATTGATGTCCAGATACAGTTAAGTTCACAAATACCATAAATACTTTCCAGTTTATTTTTATAACAAACGAGGGATATAAAAGAATTTCGCTGCACACTTTCAATTTTGTAATTTTGAAGGGAAATTATTTCTGTTTCAGTTGTAACAGTTACTGTGTGGAACATTCTACATGTCTTATAACATTTATGTAATTACCTATATGTTATTAATAAGACATACCTATGCCGAAAGTTGTACAAAGCAGCCTGCATAACACATTGCGTGTAAGGATGCGTCCACTTGTATCCGCCAGATTCCAATTTTTCTAACCGAAGTTTTAATAATTCTAAATCTTCGGCGTTAAGGTCATACCTGAACGAGGTAAAATAATTGACATTGACATCTGATGTAATTAATCATGGACGTAATTCATGAAAAGTAAGATAATTGACGAAACATTACAGGACCCACAGATCATCGTTTTTTTAGATTACAGATTACCGTAAAAATGAAATTGTTAAAATGTATTTTAGATTATTAATATAATATTTATCATGAATTTACATAATGCAATTATTCTTCAAGAACTTAATTCTCTGTTGCAGAGAAATCTCTAAATCTCTAAATAGAAGTTTCTTGATTTACTGATCAGTAGAAACATCGTTTATGCAAACGGAGCAAATTGCGTGCGTAAGTAATAAGAAAACCTTATGATTCAACAGTTTAGTTTGATAATGTACACAACGTTTATACTGAGCAGCAGATAAAGAGGATTTTATTATACAAATAACTTCCGTATACCACGTTTCTTAGGTTCATAAAAAATGTCATTACAAATAGTTCTCGTATTCTACAATCGCGGACCTTTATGTATTTCATATTTTTTCATATCCTATATTTTATAATTAAACTCGAAGGCGCTTTTCACTACAAAACACTTTTCACTACAAAAGTACATACTAAACTAAACATGATTGGATTTTGAAAGCGTATGACTATATCTTTTCTACAACATAATAATGATTACCAGTGTTTCGATATGACTAGAACTCCAAGCAAATCTCTGTTAAATTTCATATTGAGAGTCATAATCATTTTGTAAGTATCACGTTAAACAATATATGACTCAAAGTCATACAGATAACAGAATTTTATGGTCGGATAATCTAGTCTAATTGAATTAATTCTACTATTCAGCTAATTTGTAACGCATCAGGAAGGTCCCTAAAGAACCCATAATTATGCAAATTTATGTTTTGTTTTATATTTATAATTATAATAATTGCATTAGACTAAATTGTGCGGCGAAAGAGAAGTGAACGAACTTTGTCGCCGCATAATCTAGTTGGATTGCGTATACAATGATTCTACTGCTCATGACTTTCATGATTATGGATCTTTTATTATACAGATACATGCCGTTTTCCCATTTTTTTGTTAATTTTTATTGATTTAGTTTTTAAATTTAATTTAATAATGTAAATTTGTTTTCCTCTTATATGAAAAATTCATAGGTTTAATCATTGCATATGCAATCAGATTAAACTGCGCGGCTGACAATTAGTAAGAAAATGTGGTCAAATAATGAGCTCAAACGATTTCACCTCGATCAAAAGGTCATTCAACTATGCTCTAAATTATATTTATAGTTACAGTTATTATGATGAGATTCTGAGTTGTTACGAGGAAGATATAGATAATATAGGTTTCTGAACTTTTATTCCAATCTGGTGTTCTCTCTACGTGCAATACGTTCTGATTTATGACCTTGAGATTGAATCAACATATCGAAAAGGTGACTAGGTAACCAGTGTTTAGCATAATTTATAGAATTGTTGAGGTTTTTCATTAATCTATTGGTATCAATGTATATGGGGACAATTTCCAAGTTCAAAGTCACAGTTATTGCCAGTGAATAATGACGGCATGTTTATTTTTCAAAAATTGAATTTTTGCATAATGAGATGTAGGTACCGTACTTTAATTCAAGAATTATTCGTCATCGATTGGCGTTAAATGGTTTTTTTTTAAATACACTATACACTCTGCTTGCTCGATACAGCTGTCACCACAAGCATAGAGAATAATTGACCGCGAAAAAATCGATACAATTATGTAGTCAAGTATCGATTGCGTCGCACGAGTTGAAGAAACTCCGAACTACCTTTGAAATTTTATATATGCATCTGACACTTGTCACAAGTTGATCGAGTTCAATGTTGGAAATTTTCACATTGATTCGTCATTGAAAAAGGAATTCCTCTTTCCTCCATGGGTAATGAAGGAGCAGTTAGACATATATATGTGAATCAACTAATAAGGTGTTTTCACATGTGCATATGTATACTGTACTTTCTATAACTATATACTCACGAGTTTAACTGGAATCAAAAAGTTGATATTCCTTATAATATTGTATAAACGTTTATAGTATAATAATTATGTATTAATATGATTCACATATATATATAACATAAACAATACATAAATGTATCAGAATACATTGTTGTCCATATTATTAAACTCTTTGTATATGCGTATAACGTAAAGACAGTAGTTAAAGTTACATTACAAAGTTATACTTGAAGCGTATTTTTCACCGGTTATTTTTAATTACACGTTGATGACCAAATACTTACGAATAGTAGTCTACATGATATAACATTGACGTACGCGAGAATTTTGAATGGTGCTCAGGCTGTTTACTACGCATAGGGATTTACCGCGCGCCGAGTGCAGGATAGAAATAATCTATCATAAGAATAATGCAGTCATCCGCCGTAAGAAAATGCATACAAGGCGCATAAGGTTTTCGAGTGTCCTAGGGCCTCGAACGTATAAAAGTGTATGTCTGTTTTTGTATGGGAAAACGCATAACTGAGACACTGTCGAAGGCAGTGATCGGTAAATTCATTAACCAAAAGAGCCTTATGTCAGCAGTACAACAATATCTTTTTTTTGAGAACCAAATTTACAAGAAATCTGTTTTAAAAGTTGATTAAAAGTAGGAAGTATTGTAGTAATATTTAATGGATGGGATTTGGTACGCTTCATGTATTAGATTTCCTTCTTTTTTTCTCGATTGTAAAATCAAATTTGTAAAATAGGAATGTTTGAAAACATGGAGGTAATTACGTAGTTTGCTCTCTACAAAGAGACATTACAAAGTGACAGAGAGATACCGGGGGCCCGTTTCATAAAACTTACAGTTCTTATATTACAAGTTCTCTCCGCAAATATCCCACATGATTTTAAAGAACTTGTAACACAGGACCTGTTAGTTTTATATAATGGCCCCCTTGTGTTTTAAAAATTGCGTTATTATTATTGACAATCAAAACCTGTACCCGATATACCGATTTTGAGTTGAAGGTTTTTTGATTTTAAAAACCGAATAAAAAAAGAACAGGCACCTATAACAATCAATAATAATTAGGGTTTTTTGATTAAAAGTACTTTCTATTATTAAAACATGACACGGCACGCAGTCGCTATTCTGAAGGTACTAGAACACTGCGAGAACAATCGAATGTGAGTAGTTTAGCAGTCTAGTTGAGAGAAGGTTTTAGAGACGAAGTTTTTGGTCGAGTTTTTAGAGAAAAGTTTTGCAAAGAAGGTGTTGAGTTTCGTAAGTAGAGCGTTTATTAGACAATTTGATGGAGAGCTAAGAAGTGCGACGATCTGTTCTATACTAAACCTCAACTCTCATCGGTCAGCAATAGTTTCAATAGCGTCTGTATATATTTCAACCTTTTTAATAAATTATGTTTTTACCAACACTATTATACTATAGTATAAAACATAAAATTATCGTTTTTCAAGCAACCATCATTTTTGTTTGCATGTTATTTTTCATAGAATAGAGATACTCACTCATAGAAGACCTCGTCCCTTAAGTCGCCATATAGTGGTACACATCTTCCGAATGCCAAATCTGGAACACATGGTGGCCTTTTGTAAAAGTAAACTGTTCATTCACAACCTCACTTACATATAGCTCGTAATACACGTATGACTTAATTCAACTTAGACGGATTTAAGTACTTTTGTTGTCTTACCGTCATAGCATGATTCCATCTTAGGATTACAGAGGTTTTCGCTAAATAGACATCCTGTAACAGGGAAGCAAGAATGAGATTTAACTTTAAGTTATGTTGCGATAGAAATCCACGGTGTCAATATCCTGATCATTTTACTAATCCCTTTAATAATACACCTTTTATCTATATCAGAGTATTAAAATATTAAATATATTATGTTAACGCATAAACTTTATGCTGTACTTTATATATCATAACATGCGCATGGTATAATTTTGGCAAGTTTATTACTTACGGCAGCAAGAAACATATTTCGCTTTAATTTATATCGCGATGAGAATAGATAAGTGAGAATAGATATGCGCTATACCAATGCCAGTAATTATTTGGAACATGAGCAATCTTAACTATTCCACTAACTTTACATATGTTATCAAGATCATTATTCTGAACATCTTTCCCGCATATATCTTACCGCCATTTATTCTTATCTTCCGAATTATGCGCAACAATGTTTGAAAAAAGTTAGTACAGCGGAGATGAATCATAACCCTGGATTTCTTTTTAGAAATATTATTAATATAAAAACAGATATAATAACTATTGTGACGAGCACCATTCCGGCGCAAAAAGAAATCAGAAATCGAAAATTAAACCAACGATAAAATGATCAGAACTTAACGATAATTTACTTGCAACGTAATCAGCATTCCAAACGTAACGGAAAGAAGCAGAGGTTATTGGTACCCTCAAACAACGTGGCTAACATCAGTAACTAGTATCCCGATGAATCGGAGCTGGACATTTGCGTGATACGGGCTCGGACGGATTGTGTCGCGCTATGGAATTTTCAGCGAGAAGGGGTAATCTGGAGACAGATTTGCTGGATACAAAGAGCGATGCTTTTGGATGCGCGTCACTCACTTTTGCTCACTTAGTCGTTTATTATCCAAAGGTTAATAACACGATAGCTCTGCCGGTAAAATTCTCGATTTCCCGGTTTCGTAAAAATTAATCAGCAATGCTTAGCCGTATTCATTCTAACCGAACTTCTCTCCATCATGTAATGGACATCATGATATTCGTGAATTATGTCAGGCGCACTCGACTGCGTATCGGAGAAAGCGCAAATATCTGGAATCAACCAACTTTTAATTTCTTTTATAATCATAGCGTCTCTGGGGATTCAATGGGCACTCGACTGTCTATTAAAGAGACCGCCGAAGGTTCCAATTCGTCCTGATCTATGGTAAAGTCACCTCCGGAAGGACTGAAGCGCACTCAACTGCGTATCGATGTAACCAGGAAGAGCAAGGGTAGGTAAGATTGAAGCGTAAATCTCGCAGTGGATAGAAACTCAACATTAAAAGACTTTATTTTCAACTAGAATCGTCAATAAAAACCTTTATAGCGAGAGAAGGCTTCACTGCTGTTGACACCTTCTCTCAAATTCCGTTGCAAGTAAATAATCGTTAAGTTCTGATTCTCGATTTCTTCTGTTCTTTTGCGCCGGAGTCGTATCCGTTACATTATATATACAGGTTAAATATACATGTAATAATTAGAGGTATCTATGATATATCTAAGAATCTCGCAATTCCCGCTGAGTGTCACGATATTAACCTATCCTAATACCAATACACATCTTTAAAAGAATCTGATGATTTAAAATATAATCATTATCTATTTTAATCTTATCATTTAAAAGTGTAAATATCAATATTGGTTCAATCGAGAGTAATCTCCAGCGGGCAACAGTCTCAGTGTGTTGAAATAATAGAAAAAAATAAATTCCCAAAAAAACAATTAGCCGAAATGTCCACTCTCACATATACTGTTATAAATCTGCAAGTCATTGAAATAAAAAAATTTTAACGAATTTCAGAAGCGATAAAATATATTTTTATAATCATCTCAGGAACTTGAATTATGCAGTAGTAATTTGTACAGAAAAAAGATGTTTAGAATAATGACATTGACAACATATTTCAAGGTCATTGAAATCAGGGAGATTGTCCTTGTTACATGTAATTATTCGAATAAACTCTCTGTAACTCTCTATAAACTCTGTGTTTGTCACTCAGTATAGATACGATTTGTGAAATTTATGAGGCAGGAGATACGGCTTTCTAGGCTCGTAGCTTGCTCTTGTACTTTGTTGACCAAAGAGACAAATCCAACGCGAGGCGAGGAAGACGAAACCATTAAAAACTAGCCTAAAAAGTATTGATATTCACTTTCTTAATTTCCCTTTTTTAATCTGAAATGTTTTTTGAACATATTACTGATACTTTGTCGATCAAAATGAAACAAACATGCTATAATTACGATGATATTTATTTAATGCATATTGCGGAACTCTTTTCATTATTGTTTTAATGTCATTGCGAATATGGATTGTTAAAAGCATTTATAGAATATAGTTACATATCGTCGTACACGTAGAATGTAAATTATACTTCCATCGTGATGCGGGTACATAAGTCGAGCTGCGACAATAACGACAAAAGAGGCGCTATTTGAGAGATGCCAACGAAGAAGACACGATTTGAGTGACGCTTACGAGAAAGGAAATACCATTTGACGGATAACGTAGAAGTATAATTCTTCAACGCTGGTCCGCGTATTGGTAGTCTACATTTGACAGTAAATCAGATGTTTGTAGTGAAGACATATCTATATAAATAATAAATTAAATATTGTAGTGTTATCGTGTTTGATTACATTCTGATTGGAAAAATCTCACTAATATGTTATACAAAATATCAAATAAAAAAAGTACGACTAAGAAAGTTATATTATTGTGTTAAGAACTGTCATGCCGTGAACTTTTCTCAAAGGAGTCGCGCCACGTACTATTGGGTTGTTCGGAAAGTCATTTCGTTTTGTTTTTCGTTTTTCACCAACCAAAAACTGCTGTGTAGAATTAATAGAACTTATGAATATGAATTAATAGGTTATGCGGCTTAAGTGTGAAGTTGGTTTCGAAAAAACGTAATTAAGTCCTCTGACGGGAAAAAACGAAATTACTTTCCGAACAACCCAATATGTTGTGTGGCATTTCACACGCTTGGCTTTGTCTGATAGGAATAGCATAGGCGTAGGAACAGCATAGTGACATACAGAAGGATACTTTAAAGCACATGGAGCAATCATGGGACTCTTACTGTATCTTTGATTTTATCGAGCAATTTTTACAATCTCTGCAACTTTATTACTTGCATTATTTTATTACATTTTATAAATCAAATATATCATGGTGTAATAACACAAAAATGATTTAACGGGCCAAAAATGTTACGCATGTTATACAGCTGTACGATTTAAGCAATTGTATCATTTCTACAAATGCCTTCAGTCATGCAAATTTAACAATGCAAAACTCTAAGAATGCATAATAAATTATATGCACTGTACGGTGATAACCGTCAAATGTTAGACTGTTCACATAAAGTAATAAGTGTACCAAGCGCATTTACATAAATACGTGATAATCAATTCAAGAGCTATTATTGGGCTTTACATCTTAGGAACGGAAGAAAGTAACAGACATATAATAATGCTAATGATGACAAATCGGTTTTATGAGCGATGAATGTGATCGGTGCTCTGTATTAAAGCGATTATCGCGAACCGCAGGAAAATAGCACGATTTTGTAACAGATGAAAGCGCGGAGTTTTATTTATAATATACAATGATTGATACAATTAGAGGTATATAGTTAATCATGTCTTTATGCGATTTTATAACATATTTTTATTGCATGCGTTCTACAAAAAGGATGGGTTCGCCAAATGAATTAGGGCAGAGCGAAAAAGCTTCTTTAAAGAAATTTTAAAATACAACTATAAGCACTGAAAAAACTGACATATAAAAAATAATTCATTATAAAATAATGTATGTCAAGTAACTACATATTCTCGAATTGAACACATGACGTCTATTCTGTATATTGTAGCTAAATGTGAACTTGATTTAAAGTAAAAAGAACGGACATCAGATTCGGAGCGCGCTTTCTTGTATATTTTTCTGTTTTACATAATCGTAAGTATCATAACGTTACTATCAATTAATCAGTCTCATACAATGGCAATATCAATTTTAATCTTACAATTACGTTATTTTTATTATTTTACCGATTAGAAAAATCCAGAAATAAATTATTCTGCGAAATTTTTATCTTTTTGTATTTAAATACACCGTGAAAAAAAGAGAAAAATTGTTACTGATAAGACAAGAAGAAGATAGATATATCGTATTCAATGTACGAAATTATTAAGAAACTATAGGAAAAAAATTGCTCTAGGAATCTTCAGTTATTCTTGTAAATCGATATTCTTAATCCGTAAGATGATTTTAATCGCTAGGTGCATTAAAAACATTTAGTACATAACATAAGACGTTTCTTCATGACGATCGTAAGTTATTCGTTGCATCTTTGTGTTTTTGTACTTTTATAGAAATGAAGGATAGGTGAAGTTGAATACCAGTTATGAGAAACAGATGAGAGTAAAACATTAAAAAATAAATATATAAAAATTTGATTGGATATGGAGCCATGTCATTTCTGAATGCATTACAAGGTTTTCTTTCTTGATGTATACACTAGGAAAATACAAGAATTAAATATTCGAGGAATATTTCTCTGTATTAAACATAAATGGAGAATGAAGCGAGATTGATTAATCTTATTCAATATAAAATTATTATTTATATTAAATTACACAATTGCAATATTAGATCGTCTTCTATGGTCCACAAATTAAGATGGAACTTTGTTTTTTTTATTTCTATGACGAATGAATACTCTTAGTATATATAAAAATTCTAATACTGTTATCATTTACAAGTATAAAAGTAATTATAAATAATTTGAAACATCTTTGTCTTTTTTTAATGTACGAAACACAGGGAGAAAGAAAAGTCCGTGTTTGAACAGAAAAAAGCAGATGGGAAAAAGACATCGGAGAAATAAATTGAAACCGAGTCGATTAAGTTTATTCAATGCTAAGACAGTATCTACTATTCGCAAATACAAGCTTAAGTCGCCCTCTTTGGTGTGCAGGTTAAGAAAATGCAAAAATAGATTAGATACTCGAGGAACTGTTACTTTCATTTTTTTATGCATTAGGCTTACAGGAACGGTCATAAATTACTCGATATATCTTCTTTTTATATAATTTATATATATAAATAAATAGAAAATCTGGAAAAGGATAAGGATCAGTAACGAGAGTAGATAAAAGAATGGCACCAAGAATATAAGTCGAGAACGACATTGATCAAATTTATTCAATGCTACTTCGATATTATGTCCAAATGACAAATGACATTCGGTTTTTCTTTAGTATACAGATTAGAAAAATTTACTCATACGTTATTCTAGGAATTATTATTTATATTTCCTTTATGGTTTGGATGTATAAAAGTAGTTTAATGTAACTCAAGATATCTTCGTCCGTTTTTTATATATGAATGAAGAATGAACAAAAAGACAAGCATCAGTGAAAAGAAGCAGATGGGAGAAGAGCACCGAGAAGTTCAGTCGAGAGCGGAGCAAGCGAAGGAAGAGGGACAGGTGGAGTTTGCGAAGGCGGTAGCCGCGTGGGATGTACGGCTCGATAACGTTCTCGTCGAGAACGTCACGGACGAAAATCGAACGCGCCCTTCCAGCACCTGCTTTTTAACCCTTCACAGCCTGAGGTGACTTCTAGATAACATTCCATTTAAGGATTTTGCTTTGTATCAACCGCAGGCTTCCCTCTTGAATTTGTAAATCATAGATTGAACGCGATTTTTATTGTTCCCGAGCGATTTCCTCCTAGCTATAACTATCGCTATAACTCATCTTTATTAAGATGATGTAAGAAGTGGCATTCAAGAGTGGTCAGAATATGAGTATCCAACAGAAATATAAAAATTCAGAATCTATTAGGTTATACCAAAATTTTCATCCTTTCTATAAGAAAATGATGGGTGCAGGAATATCTGTTTCGTATTTTTTTTATTGAGTTATTCATATAACTACAAGACGACTGCAGCATAAATACTACAACATTTGACAGATTCGGTTTCATGTTTTTATAAACATTGCCGAATAAAGCAGCAGCGTGCAAATAGCGAAAGATACTTTTGGGATAACCTAATAAAACTTTACGTGTTAACATCTAGATTATACCGTAACCTCATTCTGTATAGTTTTATGTTATGGACGATAGGAGAAAAGCGAATACAATTAGCAGCAATTTATTCGGTAAATATAAGATACGTCTAGGTAAAGTTCCATCTGAACATTTTCCTTCAAGTCAACTATGGTTTTCTTTCAAAATTGTATATAATCATGATTTAAAAGGACACTTTATCATAGCTACGTGACTTTCTATTATCTATAAACACAAATTTAGTTCTGATGATAGTACAAGATTACGTAGTAAGTCAAATAAAAGTATGGCTGCAATGTGGTAATCTAAAAACTAATTTTCCGTAGGATTCAACTCTCTGACCTTATTTTCACCTTGACTTCTTTGTAATCTTTTACTATGGAGGGAAGAAGAAAAGCGGATATAATTAGCAGCAGTTCATTTCACCATTATAGGATAGCTCTTTGATTGACAACGATGCGTAAAACACAAGCAAAACAATAGCCGAGTTTTGGAGCAGAATGCACGGGCAAAATGTTACTTGTGAGTTATCAACAGTTATTGACAATTCATGTCTGCAACTACCGCGAATTTCCGAAGGCTAGAATCCAGCAAACCGTATGCGGCCGATCGAAATCGAAATAAAGGGTGGTAATTGTACCACGGTTGAGCGATTGCGAAAGATGCTAGAAATACGATGCACGCGAGAATTTATGATGACGTTAATTGGTGTCTCATCCGAATACGAAAGGTGACCGAGTGTCACGTTATTAACCATCTGTAACCCACGGTGACATTTAATATGCCAGTGGTTGTCTATCTAAAATCAATCATCAATATCTTGCGAATAAATAGATCATTAAAAAATTAATGAATCGCCCTATGATTCTTATTGATCTTCTTTTACCCTAATCTACATTCCTTTTTATTTTTTTATAAATAAGACAGCATAAAAAATATAACTACAGTATGATCGACGAGGTAGACCTGAATGAAAGTTAGATTACGAAAGATAAATGTTATTTTATATATATGCAATGCTTCGTTCTCGTATTCATATTCTATTAATTTCTAATAATTATTCTAATAATTATCTACAAATTCGCGTACTTTCATAACACAATACCATATTTAATATGTAAAGTATTCATTCATAAATGTGGAATATAGCGCACAAAATATATTAAAACTGTTGAAAGTTTGATTAACATTGCCAAAATCAATATCAATTGAGAATTACGTCCCAACGACAAATATTTCGTAATACAAGGAAATAGTGTATATGCTCTGCTATAACGACGATTAATCAATTTTACACATGTTGTAAGACATTTTGCATGGAAAAATATGTCATAAAAGCAAAATCGTTTAACGATATACTAGAAAATGGAACACGTCGGAAAAATATGCAAGAGTAAATAATTTGTCATAAAACGAAACAGAGTGCCGCTACGGTACTCTAATTTATCCTCCCAAAGAGAAAAAGCAGTGTTATGTCGAATAATGCGGGTTCAGGTGGTATTGGGAGTACCTTTTATTTTCGAGCATGGTGATCCGTAGAAATGGCTTTGAATGTTAAACGGAAGTGTTAACACGTGGACAAATAATAAGAAATTATCGAACAAAAGTTCCTAATCCTCAAATATAGGACTCATGAAAACTCTAGCGTAAATTCTTATAATCCCCAGAAATATACAATCGATCATGAACTGTTGTAACCTCGGAAATACTCAGGATCTTATGTATATCAGATTGTTTTACTCGCCATAAAATTTGATACGATCGATAAACCTCCCGCAGGTCACGAACCTTTTAAAGTTTTTCCAACCTTTGTTCAAGCTAATAAGACAGTATCATTCATAAAGTACGTTAAAGAGTCGAAGAAATTATATATCATCGCTGTCTTCTTACTCAAATATCATACTATTATTTCTCATCAAATATTGCTGAAAATAAATACAATTTGAGACTCTATGTAAAGTGTACTTATAATCCTCTTAAAAAATTAATCCATGTTTATCCATATATTTTTTTGATTAAAAACACGTATTCTACATTTACGAACACTAAGAAATACTGTATAGTAACAAAGTAATCAGAAATGAATATCTCAATTACCATTTTAACAATAACTATTACTAAGAAGATAACACATTTGTTTATAATAAACGGTTACTACCAAGATAGTAATATGCAATGAAACTGAAAAGTTTCGTTTGGTTTATCAGTAGAAAAAAAAAACGCTTGAAGGGGTATCAAGCTTCGTCAAGTGAAATCAATAAATGCTTCCATCGGTCGCTGAGCTTTTGTATATTTATCTGAAATAGCTATCATATGGCGGGAAAATTATATTTCAAATATTATTTGGACATGATAGAACATTCTGGTGCGTTTAGCTTGTCCAAAGCCTTTCATGAGTACAGATCATAACTCTGTTGTTAACATATAATTCTCTATCATTTACAGTAACTTTGCAAAAACGTTTAAGTTACACGTTTTTTGTCCCCAATCCTTGTGTCTGATATTTATTGGTTATCGCAAAACAGGTTACTTTATGATAACACACGTATACTGTCACTAATAACACGCTTATCGCTGTTCTTTCATAACATTATACGAGGGATGGATTCAAATTTAAACAGAGCCCTAAAATCCAAAGAAAATTTGTCGAAAATCAAAGAACCATTCCTAATGCATAAACGTAGCCCATCGTTAGCCGTATCTCCTTTTACCTTTCATTTTAGGAATCGAAATTAAAATGTAATCACTGCATAAAAACCCAGAAATAATGTTGGGTTATAGAGGGTTAAAGAACGTCCGTATCGGGGAAAAATACCAGCTCGTTCCACTACATTATACGACTCCCGGCGTTATACTCATTCGCCTTATCGCTTCTAGAAGAAAACCCCCTTTATTCCCGCTGACAGAATAATCGTGAATTGTACTTACCGACATCGCCATCACCCAGAATGGCGTGATGAAGAATACAGAGCACTAGTAGCTCCAAGCCTCCTCGCCACCACCGTTTACGGCCCATAGATGTTTCTGCAATTGTAAATCCAATGCACTTCACCTAACGTCAAGGGATAATGCGATCCACTCCACGAGGCGCATTTTCTGTCTATGAGTGAGACGATTTACGACATAACAAAAAAATGATGCATACTCGATGAACAAGTACGAATTTTTTCCGTTCAAATTAATTCTTAATCTGATCGATTCATTTGTATTTGGGATATCATCTTTTAAGGAAAGTATTTTGTTTTAACCTTTTTTTTTTGAGGTAATCTTGATATCAAAATGTTTCTATGCTATTCGTTACGATGAAAATATCAGGTGGAGTCTGGCTGATTTAAATGTGAATAATTGATGGAAAACCTTTAATCAACATTGCTTATCTACGTATCGTGGTAAAAGTAGAGGATTTCCAATAATCTTGCGTATCATAGCGTGGGATATAACTCATGTTTAGCTATCTACGTTTAGTCTCTACGTGCAAAGTGCAAAGTTACGGTTTGTGATATTTTGCGGTGAAATATTTTCGTAAACGGATACTTTTTACAATTGCCAATCTTTTTGCTATTATCGGTTGTATATGCAGATCGATGGTAAGTTTAAATTCATAAGTTACAAATTAATAGGAAAAAATAAGCTTTTTCGTATTTAATAGAGGACAAACCATATTACGGCTAAAATTACATAGGTAACATAGATGCTCATATTTTATCATTAAAATTAAGTTTTAATGAAATTGCACAATGTTAGATTACTAGGATTCAATTTCCCTTTTCCCATTTTCTCATATCAGTCGTATCGGCTTGCAAAAATTTCAATATTTACGATATTATCCACTCTTGTATTATAATCTGGAAAATAATCCTGCACAGATATTAATAACGTTGTAATAAATTATAATGTGAGGTAAACCAACGAGAAAAAATCATTTTATGAGTCTCACTATAATGAAAATTATCACGCCTCTCTGGCTCACATTAAATTATTCTCTTATAAAAATATATAGAAGATTATTTCTAAGCGTAGAAGTATAAGAAACTACGTCTGTATATCTGTATGGACTTATCAACAGTACACTTATTAAGACTGCCGAATTAACTAAACCGCAATATATTGCTTTTACTATGTAGACAGAATCATAATAGAATACGAAGACTTTACTAAGAACCGTCCAATAAACCTGTGGCGTATAGCGATAAGCACGTTGCGGCGTACAAGGGCGCGGTACACGATGCGTTCCTGCAATGACATCCCGTTTTTAACGACATCCCAATGTTATCGCGTCTTTCACAAACATCTGTCAACTCCTAGACAACGATAGTCACCCTGTAAATCCCTTTACCACTGTCCAAGTTTAAGGGAGCAAAATCCTAAAATTGCGGCGTATTTTCTATCCCAACAATGACGTTTGCTACCCTCTCAAACGAACCACCCTTATTAACACCGACCCACCGACTGTAATTTCTTGTCGAAACGCTATCTCTTGTCCGCACCAAAGGAACTATGATCCTTCTCCGAAAGCCCTTCCGCAGAACCGTGTACGAAAGCATGAAGAAGGAAATTTATAAACGTCGCAAACCGATCAGTTTTTGAGCGAGATGGTTTACTTATATATCACGGGTGCCGAAGCATCAGGTTGTAGTCACGTTCTTCGCCTCCCTCCCCCGGCTGCCTATCTGCGTGGCGCCACCCGCTCTTACATACGTGCAAAAGCAGGGGTTCCGATGGGCTTACCTGGGCGTGACAAAACGCAAGAGCCTCTTCAATCCAAGCGCATCGTCCTTGATTGCTGATGTTCTCTTTTTCTCTCGTTTCTCCCCTTCTCTCTTTCTCCTCGTCCTGGCAAAACCTCTCGGACCGTGGGAGACCTCGAACTGTCTTCCGTGGATGAAGTGCACCTTGTCGTACCGCAGCGGTAACTGAGCACGATGATGGGAGCACGGAGGGCGAAAGCGGAGGGCATGCGTTGGATTTCAAATCGATTGCACCGCCGCTTGTGTCCGCCGTCACCGAAGAGCGAGGGTGGGAGAGTGAGAAAGAGGGTAAGAAAGGGTGAAGCAGAAGGGGGGGGGGGCAGAGAAAAAGAGAGCGCGCATTTGTTTTGTGTACGAGTAAAAGTCTAAAAAGAGAGAGAGAGAGAGAGAGAGAGAGAGAGAGAGAGAGAGAGAGAGAGAGTGCGCGAGTGAGTGTGTGAGAGAAAAGTTGTTTTAGTATTTTCATGCCGGTAAATGTAAAAGAGAGAAAGAAAATCTGTTTGTGTGTGTGGGTATAAGATACCAGGAGAGTACGTATTAGTTTAGGTCTGAGCGAGAGGGAGAAAACACGTGCGTGGGTGTGTTTGAATCGAGTACGAGTGAATGACGGTGTGCAAGAATGAGTGGGTTAGAGAGTGAGAGAGTGAACGAATAAGTGATGAAATTGTTGAGCGAGTGAGAAAGTGAGTGAGAGAATGAAGAAGATAATAAGTAGATAAGCGTGTGAGGATGGAAAAGGAAAAGAGAGCTGCGTAAAAGTAATAAGGAAGAACATACATCGCTTATGGCGTGTTTTAATCCTTTGATAAATAGAAAGAAACATCCGGCGTGTATACAACTCTTGAATCTCTGGTAGAACGATCAATTTAATTTTTGAATCGAAGAGGAGATGCTTTTAAAAAATACCTATTGATATCTACCGCTGAACAACCACGCTTCCTTCCGCGGTCGGAATTCAAATGTTTTTTTTTGTTCTATCTTTTCATGTCTCTCTTTCTTTCAAATAATCTTTGTCGATGAACTGAATGCAAAGTATATATTATTGTAAGAATTACGTGTTCGTGTACTAAAAGAGTCCTTTTTGAATATCTGTATAAATCCCGTGATAATAGAAAATGAACAATCGCTATAATAGAAGATTCAATTTTGTATGTCCGAATATAAACGGTATTTTGGAACATTGATGTGCTTATAATTATGATTCGCTATATTCCAGTCAGAGGTGACTTCGAGTATTTCTATACGATCCTTCCATATGTTAAGCGAAAGCACGGATTACGGCGCATATGTTATCAGAAGTATCAAAGAGCGATTTAGGTTCAACGACCGTTCATTATTTTTTTTGCAAAATTTGGTACTTTAATTGGTCATCATAAAAGTACTTAAATTATAATATCAAAATGATTATTTGGTCATCACTATTTTTGAATAAATTTTAGACCGCTTTTAAGAATTGTATAAATAAAAGTGCGTTTAAGCTTCAAAATAAAACTGATTTTAAATTTCCATTATAAGACAAATATTTGTCAAAGATCATCAGTGTTAGAAAATAAGCAATCCAATAATATAATTTTACTAGGTGATTTCGACTGAAAACACTTTTTGCGGAGAAATTGAGTAAAAAGCTAAGATATCTCACACTCTTTCGCTATTTCATTCTTCCACTAGCAACCGGTCATAATATAAAATATATATACATGGCAAATGAAAGAATTTATATATAACCTATGAATTAAATAAAAATACTGGGCGCAAAGAAAAATAAATAATGCTCTTTACAAATTTTGTATATTTTCGTATTCATACCTTCGATTTATTCTGCTCAGAATTTTTAGAACATTCGCTCAAAAACTCCTTCTTATTCTTCGGAAATCATCCTTTTTGTCATTACGTGACTTAATAATTTATAAAATATTACATTCTGAAACAAGACTAAGTAAAAACTCTATTTCTAATATGGAATTTCATTTTATTTTTTAGTTTAAATTTATTATATTTCACGAGTTTATTACGAGTTTATTACGTTTTTACTATATTACGAGTTTATATATTTTAGCAATCTTTAAACTCTTATAATTGCGATTCCAATTGCACTGATTATAAAAGTAAAAATAAATGTTGTTTAATCTAAATTTAATATTGCATATACATATAACGAAATGGATCAGTATAAAAGGTTTAAACCAAATCGCGCGCATATACATCGATTTCTTCAATGACCTATCACAGATCATGTCCCCCAAAAGTCATACAAATCGCTTTCTCTGATTGGTCTGCATAATCATCACCGGATGTGTATTGGTAGGACATCTGTAGTTTAATCTCGATACGTTTGATACTCCACCGACTGAAAGTTGGGTTAACTTCCTTTTTTCCGGTGTGTAAAGCCGTGAGGTGTGTGTCATTTGTCACTGCGTATTATAATCCAGAAACATCAGAAAATGATTGAATATAATGTTTATCTGCCAGTCAGAAATTAACATAGCTTAGATTTTAGTATTTTTCTGTGCATTCAACGTTTTATATTTTATAATAGTTAATTGTATCTTTTTATCTATAACAACAATTTCACTAACGACCCCCGTTTATTCTTGAACAGAAAGTTTAACGTAACTTGTAATCATTGTAAAAAGACGAATAGGGGCATATTGTTTTGCTATATTTGTTATGTTAAAAGTTGAACGATATTGAAGTCATGTGCTGTGAGAGGTTATGTGATGCTTGTTTCTATCGAATGTTTACAAGTGGCAACAAAAAATATTTTTTTTTTATATTTATGTTGTTTTTCTGGTCGATTACAGAGGAGTAGATCTACTCCTATACAGTTATTTTTGTGTCCAATTTTGTGTAAAAATACTGTTACTTTTTTTGCAGCACACATCGTCAAGATGGTGAAGATTATGAAAATTGGAAAAGTCGTACTGGTCCTCAGTGGCCGATACGCAGGAAGAAAAGCTATTGTCATGCGTAATTATGATGATGGTACGACGGAGAAACAATACGGACATGCTATGGTTGCTGGCATTGATCGATACCCCCGTAAAGTTCATAAAAGAATGGGGAAAGCAAAGCTCCACAAGCGTTCAAAGATCAAGCCTTTTGTAAAGGTAAGGGTTTTTAAAGCCTGTATATGTGATTTTCATGTTTGTAGTATGATTTCATAGCTTTTATCATAAAATAAAGCTGTTATAATATGAAATAATTATAGGTTATTGAAAATTTTATATTACTATTCATTAAACAGCTGCTAGCCTCGATATTATAACGATTTATAAAAAAAAAATGTTCTAAATGTAAGGTATTTGATCATTATTTTGCACGAAGAAATTGTAATGTTAAATTTTATGTCATTTAGGTTTTAAATTATAATCATTTAATGCCAACGAGGTACACCGTTGAATTCCCATGGGACAAAATAACACCAAAAGATCTTAAAGATCCAATGAAGAGGAAGAAGGTTCGTTTCCAAACCCGCGTTAAGTTTGAGGAAAGGTATGTAAAACCTGTTTACAATGTTTATTTTGTCTTCCTGATTTCACAAAATTATATGATATATAGAAGTGCGAGGAATATACAACTACAAATAAGAAATTATTCTTTGCAGGTACAAGGCTGGCAAAAACAAATGGTTCTTCCAAAAGTTGCGATTCTAATTGCTTTTAATAAAGATCAAATAAAAACTTAATGAAAGGTGTAATGTGTTTTTTTCTGTCAAAACATTTTCAGTGCAAGAATACAAATTTTATAGATAGAAAACATAATCTCGAATTGTGTAAAGAATTTATATATGAACATGTTTAACTGAGTTTTTGCAATTCGCAAACAGATCACTCTTTATAGACGATACATACATATACCTACATATGTACGTATATGTGTGTGTGTGTGTGTGTGTGTATATCTAAATCTGCAGCATGATATTAATAATACTTTACAATTGTGGGGTGTGTGGAGAATTCAAAATTTGCACTGATAAGAAACTATAAATAGAAAACTAAATAATATTGGTGAAAACTTTTAGATTACTACCTTATGAATTTTATAATAAATAAATATCAAAACTTCGCCAGCAGTAATGCATCTATAATTTCAGTCATTAATATGATTAATTACTTATTAAGTTTCTTGATACGCTCTTCGAGCGATATTATATTGTTTTTTATAATATCTAAGTTGGATGCAAAGCTTTCTTGTACGTCCTGCAGCAATGACTTATTGCTCTCCAATCTCTTTGTGATATGGGATTGCAGTGTCTCTAGACGTACCAGGGATTTACTAAAATCAGCAGCTGAAACCAATTTTCTTTTGTTAATGTGTTTTATATAAGTCTCATATCTAAAATCCAACAAAAATTTAAATATTACCTTGTTGATGTATAGTATTCAAAGCCAACATTCTATCCACAGTTTGAGGTAAAATTTGCATTAAAGGCTCCATTTTTTTCATTATCTCATACATATCTGCAATCTGTAAACGTAAAATAAATAAAAAATTGATAAATCAATTTCTTCAACATCATGATAGTAAGTCAGTAAAATTACTTTTTGTTCTTGCTCAGAATCTGGTGCAATAGCACTTCTCTTTTGCGCTATGCTGTCCATTGTGTGAAGCAAAGTAGCCAATCTACATTCAATCACATCCAACTGACTGGGATCCAAAAGTGCAACTTTCGCTCCTAACTGTTGTACAGCATCAACTATCCCGTGACAATTCGGGTTCTATCGAAGAAAGTAATGTTTACATAAGTAATTTATATGAATTATTAAAAATATATCAAAGTGAATATCCTGATTTACCTGTGAAAATTTTATGACTTTATAATGGGAAACGCCGATAACATTCTCCAAGTTACGAAGTCTTTGCTCCAGCAATGCTATTCTTGTCACCTCTTGCATTCGTGCTTTTTCTGGAAGATACATCAGTTGATATTTTAATGTGCCAGGCTCAGTGTTTTCCTCCATCTTTAAATCTTTTACTTTTGGATCCAAAATAGGAGAAGTGCTGACTTCTTTGAAGGATTCTATTTCCGATATCATTTCCCTAAAGTGTGGCATAATGTCATAAATTTGATCTGTATATTAAATTTAAATAAACGGTGTGGATGTAAATACATGATACCTGAGTCCTGCACATTCCGGATCATAGATGGCAGTGAAATATTTGGATCCTAAGGATTCTTCTAGCTCTATGGAATTCAATTGCTTTTCTATGAGTTCCACTTGAGAAATCATTTCCACGGTAGATTTTACTTCTTCCTCTTCTTTTGCATTTTCCTGTACATATAATATACATATTTAGTGCAAAACAGTTTTGTAATATACATTTTGTAACAAATTTTATTTCACCTTCATCCCATGCATTTCATCAAAGAGTTCTTTAACTTCGCACTGTAGCCGTTGATATTTTTGTATAGGCGTTTCATTTTCATCTTTGCCCGACAATTCCCATTCACCAAATCTAGAGTAATCAATAAAATTATGGACTAATATCCTTCTTCATAATCATCTTTATTGATACACTCACTTGTAGCCTGTCCTTGGTTTATATGATATTCGATCGGAAAAATCAATTCCTTTACCAGTAATATATTTGCCCTTAAATTTACTAAAAGCTTCTGAGGCAGTAATGTGCAACTTCTCTATGGTATCGGTTTCATCCTGACAATGTACAGATATAACGGTTAATTCTTATAAAAATATGCACGTGTTTTCAATACAAATATTACCTCATCGTAAATTGGAAACTGATCTGATTCTGGTAAGTTAGTAGTTTCATATACATCAACTTGATCGTAAGCCTAAAAAAATGCAAGGGATTGTATTAAAATACTATTTTGATAAATTTTGACATGAACTTCATTTTTCTTGATTCACGTTCAGTTAGCTAATTAGAATTAACAGTTTTTATAAAAATGTGCATTTATGCATCTGTAATTCTCAAATAAATTGGCAATCGGAAAAACATGCACTTACAATGCCTGGCAAATCTGCGTATTTGTGATCGGCCATTTTTTGCGTTAGCAGTAGCTGCAGAAATTATTCGTTTACTCCACCGACTCGGTTGTATTTGCGTTTGGCAAAAACAGCGATTGCTGAAAGATACCGATTTAGTTTGCAACTGACAGCTGAAAGATACTTACAGTTACTGTGAAACTGTCAGTCTGATCGGCTGTTCTGCGTCAGAGTTCCACCACGGCCTCTATTCGTACATTTTCGCACCATATTTTCATAGCGGTAAAATTGATTATAACCAATTATTTTACTTATATTTAATTTATGCCTCCTTTCCCATTTTTTCTGATTAGAAATTGATAATATATTTTTTTTACAAACGTGAATTGATCTTACACGCGTCTGGTTTTATACATTTATATGACAAGAAATCTAAGTATATAAGTGCATTAAGAGAAAAAAAAGATTTGAATATTATTTATACTATGTATGAAACAGGATAAGGAATAAGATCTAATTATTATAAGTATACGTAATTCATACTTTTTTCCCCTTATATTGGCGATGACGAATTAATAATACATTATTTTCTTTACAATTATTAATTTAAATAATGTATGTATGGTTTTATAAATTTGCAAAATAAAAGTTCCATATAAGGACGTGGTGAGCAAGCAAAAATTTTAATATAGCTTCTTTATCAAGATGTTTACATAATTATTTTCAAATTTTGATTGTTTTTTTACATTCTTACTTATTTTTCTACACATTAATACTGCATTTTCTTAGTGGTAAAATTATAGTGGATAATGCATCAGATCTAATTTGTACACGTATATGTAATTCATATTTCTTTTTCACTGATTATGTGATTTCAAATTAATGACACGTTATTTTCTGTATAAACGTTTATTTATGATTTTGTTTTTGCTATTCTTCATCGTTTCAATACAAAATTCTAATTTTTCAAATGTGCAAATTATTATTTACGTCCGTTTTCCTTGAGCGCATATATTACGTATAAAATGTATTGAATCTACAGAAATTCAACGTACATACAGTATTATATAGAAATACGACATGTCCTACTTATCATTTAATCTTTTAAGTACTTTGATCGGGTATCTTGTGTGTATGGTTCTATGCGTGCATAACACTGCGTTGATTGCATTTAGATACATTGAACTGGTTATATTTTGGGCCAACACGCTTTTACAATTTGGCGGTTTACTTCACGTGCCATCCGATTTTATCTTGACGTTGGCATTGCAAAATGTATTCCTCTTAAAATAACGTGAAAATAAATATGCGAATATACGCATAAACCAAGTAATAATCTGGACTTGATATCCCTTCTCTGCGAAAGGTAAAACATGCCTCAACCAGTTTTCGCTATGTCGTAATCGTTATCTACTGAGACAATGCATAAGTTGTGCATAACTTTTCATGGGTCAGACCTTTGGATCCTGAATAATCAGAATTTTGCACGAAATTTGTTAAACAACCTTTGATCATTGCGCGTCGGCTTTGTGTGTATAATTTTGTGTTATGTACAACAAAGAAATTTTCTTTATTCTGAAAAGGCCAATCATACTTGACAAGCTCGCGTGACGGGGTTGAAATTTTAAGTAATTTGTCGGTTACTCATTAATCCTCGAAGGGTTAAAAGAACACTCGAATTTCCGCAAAAATGTTATATTCTGTGAGTGAAAGTGCGACAACGATTGAATGCGATAAACGGATAAACGTCCCTGTGTATGATTTCTGATTGCATATCACTACACACTTTATTAGTTTTGTATCTGTCAAAATGAAAAATATGTAATTACTCGTATTAGTCCGATATTTGTATCACACAGAATAACTTGATGTTTTGTTTCTCATCCTTTCACAATGTAGGTCTTATACGAGCCATTTAGAAAAACCAGACATGTTTAAGATATGTCCAAAACTATCAAATGTGAGTAATTTAATAGTATTTTTGTTAGATTGTTAGTGATTATTTTGTAATATCGTTTTTTTTTTTTTTTTTTTTTTTATTTAAAGGTCTACAATGGGCTGCTGAGAACTACTCATATGACCATTCAAGGCGCAACAATAACTACTCTAAAATTAAATCAGCATTTGCTTCCTAAACAGCCTGTTCCAGATTTGAACAAAACTGCAGAACGTTACCTCAAGTATTTGATCAAAGCTGCAACCACTTTAATAAGAAATACATATTATAATTGAATTGCACAAATTCACCTCTTATAATTGTTGTTTTAGGTCCTTAAAACCACTTTTAAATGACCAAGAATACAGTAACACGGAAAAAATTGTTTCTGAGTTTGTTAGCAAAGATGGTGTTGGACAGAAGTTACATAAAAAATTATTGGAGAGATATAACAATATGGACAATTGGGTAAAATGACATAAAAAGTTTTTTTAAACTGACATTTGAATTAAATGTAAGAGAGATATGTCGTTAATTCACAGATGAGCGAATGGTGGTTACATTCAGCGTATTTAGGATACAGAGCTCCTGTGATTGTCAATTCCAGCCCAGGCACCGTTGGCCCTATGTTTCAAGTTAAATGTCCAGATGATGTGTATACGTTTGCAGCACGTCTCATTGGAGCTGTTTTTGATTATGATAAGTCTATAAAGAGGTGATACTTAATGGCTTTTGCATATTACCTGTGTACGTCTATAGGATATTTTTAACATGTAATCACAAAAGGTATAGGTTTTAAAACACCTTTATGACTCAAAATACTCAAGTGTAAACGCAAGTCTACATATTTCTAGCCTTCCATCCATTATGCATTTTAGCTTCAGTATTAAAGTATGGCCTTAAAATCATGATGATTAGCTCATAGACCTTACATTTCTGAACATGCTTCTGATGGTTTGATGGCCAGAACCTTAATTATGCAATGTAACTTGTACATATGAATAGCACTGCTGCAGTAATTTAGATTTTTATATAAAATGTTCAGATTAAATTTTGAACAGTTATTCCTAGATTCTTCCATGTATACTACTATGATATATTACAGATTTAATGGATCACATCTTATTTTAAAATGTAAGTTTTAAACTGATATATAATAATAGAAGAGCAAATTCTTTGATCAATTGTATGAATATTTTCTACCCTGTAAATTATCTTTGAGCTATCATTATAGTATAATTTGAGGTATATATTTTATTAATATATATATTAAAAACAGAAGCTTGTAAACCTGTTGTTATCACAGCATTTTTACAAGATTCAAGTGCTGAAAGAATTCTGTAAATCTTTTAATGTTATTTCTTATAATATCTTGTTTATTAAGACACCCTGTATATTTGCTGTAGATAATATATACATGTAAAATTGCAGCGGTAAAGTGAAACAAGAAATGGCGCGAAATGAACCGCTTGATATGCAGCCATATGCAATGATACTTGGCACACACAGACAACCAAGTAAACCTCGTGACAAACTGTTGCATACAGATGAGGCCAAACATATTGTTGTCATCCATAATAATCATGTGAGTAGAAATATATTAATGAAAATAGTGCATTATGCCAATCTTCTTATTCTTACAGTTTTTTAAACTCTGCATTGAGAATGAGTTGGGCGTTTTAATTGAAAATAAACTTGTAGCAGCAATAAAAGATATTGTGGATCGTTCTTGTACACAAGGAACACCCATAGGCATTTTAACTGGAAATCATAGAGATATATGGGCAGAAGATTACAATAAACTTTTAGGTTCATATTTATTTTTATTTTTCATCCCTCATTTATGATCAGATGGAATATTTATGTGATCACTACTTAAGACATAGCACAGATCATCATAATATTAGAGATAATTATGATATTGATTATAAAAAGTTTTATGAAAACACCTGTGCGATTCATTTCACTTTTTCTCTTTTTAAATAGAAAAATATTAGTAATACATAATTTTCATTACCTTTGTTTACTTTAATAAATAAGCGAATAGAAAAATAATTCTAATCTGTTTATAGAGCTGGGAAATAACAGACAGATAATGAAAGATATTGAGACTTCCTTATTCATACTGTGCTTAGACAAAGATACACCTACAGAAGCATTTCAAGGAAAACATAATGCCTCAATTAGAGCATTACAAACCATGACTGGTATTAATAGTTGTTTGAATGCTGGGAATAGATGGCACGATAAAACTGTACAGGTAAAATTGATCTGTTTTCTATAAAGTATTTCAGAATTTGACGATCATAGTACATAACTACATTCCACAGATGGAAATAAGAAAAATGTTTTATAAAAATGGTGTAGAAACAGTGTTTAGAAATTTATAAATATGTATTGAATTAAAATATCAAGTATGCAACACAGCAATTTTTATTATAGAGTATGAAACGTTTAATAATGCACTTTAGATCATTTTGAATCATGATGCGTGTCAATATAATCTTGATATCAATATAGCAAGGACCATATTGCAGTACAAAATTCCTAAAAATCTCAGTAACTGAGGAGATCTTTCATATTTCACAGATCAAAATTCATTATTTACAGCAGATATTCGATCATAACTTTGAAATTAAGTATTTCTACTCAAACTTGAAAGAGTATTTTTTGCTGATACAAATATGAATATTTGATCATTGTTTATGGCCATTAAAACGTGTGCTTTGTATTAAACAAGTCAATAATAGTTATTAAATAGCTAAGCGTATTACATTACAGTACATAGTATCTACTGATGGATTTGTTGGTATGGAATATGAACACAGTCCGTGTGAAGGAATACCAATCGCTGTTTTACATGATCATGTTCTCAAATATATGTAAGCTTTAAACAAAGCTTTTTTATATACAGACCAATTTATGAAATTTGATTTAATCTATTATAAATTATTGTCATATGTTATATTGTTTAGTGCAGCAAAACAGAATGATCCTAGACAAGTTAGTCCAAAAGATTTTCCAAGAGCAGAACTTCTAAAATTTGAGATCAATGACACTATAGAATGTGCTATTGAGAAAGCTACTATTACTGTAGATGAGTAAGTACTTTACTTGATATATTGGTCAATGTTTAGTATGAAATATACTACTATACTTCTTACTACAAATAAGAACTATATTTCTTACTAGAATATTACTACAAAGATCTTTACGCAATTTGTAGATTATCGAATGATACGGATATGGAATGTTTCACATTCAACAAGTTTGGGGCAGATGCAATAAAGGGTATAAAACTCAGCCCTGATAGTTTCATACAAGTCGCAATGCAAGTCACATTCTATAAATTGCATAACACAGCACCAGCTCATTATGAGAGCGCTGCACTGCGAAGATTTAAAAATGCCAGAACAGAGTGTATCAGATCTACTAGCTGTGAATCTGTGGAATTTGCTAAACTTATGGCGTTGGACAGCGCTGCCAGAAGTAAAGCAGAAAAAAAAGCAATGATGATCAAAGCCATAAATGCGCATAAAAAATTGGCAGCTGAGGTATTATAATTTGACTTATTTCAATAGATTAAATGTTTCATATTGCTTTTACATTCACCTTTTTTTTTTTTGCATATCTAGGCTGCAACAGGTGAAGGAGTTGATAGACACTTGTTTGGTCTTAAAATGATAGCGCAAAGTGAAGGCATTGCACTTCCTGCATTTTACAAAGATATTGGTTTTACAAAAAGCACGTACTTCACCTTGACTTCTAGCCAGGTAGTTTTTCATTTTATGTTTAATTTATGTACAACAGGCTTGCTTAAATTTTTTAAATCATGGATCATTATATTACATATATTACTTTATAGGTACCTTATAAAACAGCATCTTTTATGTGTTACGGAGCAGTTGTTCCTGAGGGATATGCATGTTGTTATAATCCAAGGCCGAAAGATATCTTTTTCTCCTGTTCCTCCTTCAAATCTTGCAAAGATACTAATACAAGAGACTTTGCACACATTTTGCAACATACGTTGTGCGATATGAAAGAATTAGTTTAATATGAAGAACAATGTCTTTGAAAATGATTAATGAGTAACACTGCGTTTGAAAAGATATGCAATTTTATATGCAGATATATATTTTTGTAACATCTATTATGATAATAATGAAATTGAGATATAAATTTGGATTGATCAGTACATTAATCTGAAATAATGAAGAAAGATATTTAGTCATAACTTGAGTAATTCGAATGTTGGGTAATTCATTTAGATGTAAAATGTCGATAATTATGTTAAAAAGGAGAAGAAATATGCAAACAGTACTGAAATACAATATTGGGGAATTTGGTGGTCAACAAGAAGTTTAATTTTTTTTATACTAACCGTAATTATAAATCCAGAAGTGTTGGAGGGGGTATGAGATATTTGAAATTAACATTACCTTGGAAAAAGTTGTAATATTCATGAAACGTGATTTTGATAGATGGTATATTAAATGACACAAGTTTATATAAGTACACATACACACATTATTCTACACAACCATTCATGATAAGATATTGATATAATAATTGTTTCTATTTTTCTATAATGTATCTAAAAATTTGTTACCTTTTCCAACAATACTTGAAAATATCTTAAATCTTTGCAGCGTACATATTATTAATTCATGGATACAGAAATTATAAATTCATAGATTGTAATATCACAATTCCTCATGCTGCATGGAAGATCTTTCCGGAGGAAAACCCCAGAAGAATGTCGGAAAACCTTTGACCTCTCTTTCTCTTGCAACAAAGGCCGAAAAAGAAGAAATACAATTTCCTATGAAATAATTCGCCCTTCCGAGAATCGCCAAATCCAGATGCGGGGATACAGGTGGTTCCTGTCGATATACCTCGACCTATCGGAAATACTCAAGTTAGAATCCTTAGAAATATGCATAAGGATTCATAAGCCTTTTGCATTTGAGACATTCCATATTTCGCTCCATCAATTCGTTAATTATAAAAATTCATTCATTTTCGGCACCGACGGTTAAGGACATTTGGTCTAGGACCTACTTTTTAAGGCAGGTTCTGAACCACCAAAGCTACAATACACATATAACATGGGAAAGCTAGAGCTGATTGGCGGAATTTGAATCCAGGCCTCCAGTCCCTATCCATAATACCACCATAGCTCTACTTATAAAATTGGTTTGACACGAAAATAACTCATAATTCTTTGTTAGCTTACTTAAAATTCAAATCCCATTTTTTACATATCACTATCAGCTTATCATCATTTTTCTATTCAGCCAAATCTATTATCTTATTAAACCTATAATAATTACAAATTTACTATCAGATTTTTATCAAAATTACGAAAAAAGAAAAGAATTATTTCATTGAATATTGTTATCATATTTCATTGTTTCTTTACTGTTTATTTGCTGTTACCGATAATCTGTCCCTTTAATTTTTCTTATGCCAAATAACATTCCAAATACAAAGAACTATAAGTTACACACATCATATCTTTACCTTCATGCGAGCCAGAGCTTTTCTAAGCTCATCAATCATGTAGTTATTGTCGGAAGCGACAAACACTGATTTGATATCGTGACCATTACGGATGACACGCTTTAAGTGACGTACAATAAACTTGAAAGGTGGCAGACACATTACAGTGGTAGCTTTGCCCCGCTCATTTCGATAGCCCAAACATTGTGGAGCAGCAAATAGGTTTGGAGTGCTTGATATGAATTCACATGCTCGTACCTACAAAGGAAAAAGAATAAAACCTAATTTATTTTATAGTAGTTATTAAAAAGTTATAGTTGTATTATGATTCATTGCGCATCCACCATACAAAACATTTTGTTTGACTAAGAATGAAGTGTTCATTAAGAAATTAAGTTTCTGTATAACAGAAAACATATTTTATTTTTTAGAATGTTCAATATAACTAAATACAATTTCAAAACGTTAGAACCATTACGCATAAACAGCAATTTCATTTTTCTTCTAAAGTTAAATCTTCATTTATGGTAAAATACACTCTAATCTTTAAAATGATTTGCATGATTTTTAATGACTCTTCATCATTTCGGTAATCAAAAACAGAGGAAAAATATTTAACTTTGAAACGAAATTACAAGCAATTGAATGTAAAAGTACCAAATTAGTTCGTACACTTAATAATTCAACCATATTGTGTGCTAAGTAAATGCAGCATATCATTCGTCATATTACCCAATCAATCCCATTTCGCAAATGAATTCCTACAAACGCCCCTCTAGGTAATACATTCTTTATGAACGTTTTCGCTTTCTCTAACATGACGTTGTTCCAATTAAGGCATTTGTGAAGTTTCTTATTTTCCAATTGAATGGGAAAACTAGCAGGAGCCCCTGTAAATGCTAAAACAGGCCATGAGCCTGCTGGATATCGTCTCCGCCATTGCACTGCCATATCAGTGTGATACACATCATAATGTAGAGGACCGTAAAACTCAGAGCTTACAAAGTCTATACCATATGTATCCCAAAAGGGGCCAAATGGATTGCCATCTTTGGCATTGCAGGAGTCTCCATTGCCACGCGGAGAATAACAGAAAGCTAATAAATGTATAACATAATTACTTATGATGTTTGTATAAAGTTATTTTACACAAAGAACTTACATACTCTTTCCTGTGGTTCCCATATTTTTGGAGCAATGCCTCGCATAAAGTCCTCCATTAACGTCACCTTGTGACAATCTTGTATTTGCGAAACGTTAAAATAGGTATCAAAAGAAACTTGTATCTAAAAATTGAAGATTAATATATATCCTACATTAGTTGGAGAATATGTTATTTGTTATGCTGATTACTCACAGACTTTGTTTCGCCCGTCCGATATTCAACCCATGGTGGTAGTACCAGAGTACGATTTAGAGCTTTGCTAAATCCTAAAGCACCCAAGAAGTGATCTGCTTGATTTCCAAAACGTCCTAAGATATGAAAATATAAATGATCTAGTTATTATTTATTTACAAAAGTACTATTTACCTCTATTTTTCCAGAATATTACATAAAAAATGTTTGAATCTTACCCATGCAGGGACAATAAATAATGTAACCATTACTGTCAATGTTATGGTTTTCAGAAAACTTGATTAATAACATGATGAATAATGTAATAGCAAACATAATTACGATGTAATTTTAAGTCATGCAAAATTTACTTAAATTAAAATGATTAATTCTTAAGTTTCTTGGTTAACCATGCATCACAGGATTTGATGCATGTCACTGACTATTATTCCAGCATTTACTTGGTTGCCATAGCAGCAACAGGATAGCAATCGGGACTCATTCCATTTGCTGTGTTCAGAGTATGCATCATATAGCATGTACGATACTATATATACATTAAAAGTAATTATACAACTGAACAAATTGGTTGAATTTTGTCTATTTTACGCAAATTCTGAACAGGAATTGTAATAGTATTACGAATAATTTTGCCAAAAGAATATTTATTGCTGGCAAGTGATACATAAATTAATCATAGATTTGCAAATTCGCAAGCTAACACAAAATACGTACATATATAGATTGTCATATTATATAAAGATTAATCTCATTTATTTTAATATTTTCGTACAATTTTTTAATGATTTCGTTAAATTAGTTCCATAAGGATTTATTATATGTGCTATAATTCAAGACACGGATATTCTTACATATTGGTGTACAATTTTATTATCATATTATATTATACCAGATGTTTTTGTTACATTTGCCACTGACAAGTTATACATAACCAACATTCTTTATTGTGGGCGTGCTGGTATATGCTGACTAGCCCGACTTCCTCTACCAGTCTGACCAGTCGATGCAGGTTTAATTGGTAGCAAAGAACCAAATAAGACATGTTGAATTACAGGAAACTTAGATAACACCTAAAATTGGAAATCAGGATTACTCTATGTAGCCAACTATTATGCCTCAAGTGCTTATGCTTACCTCAGCTTTATACATCTTTATCAGGCCGCTGTTTACTTTAGCCCATGAAGACACTGCACTGACATTCCACAGCTGATTTGAATGTTCTGCAAAAGGTCCTATTTTCACCTATAATTAAACAGTTATATTAAACGAGGAATTTAAAGAAATACTATAGTAAGTAGGGTGTAATAATAAACAAGATTATTTCTGGTCTGCCAAAACATCAAGTATATACCTGAAATATGAATTCAATGCATCCCAGAAACATATATTGCTGGCCATGAAGCTCAATCATTCCCTGATCTACAAAATGACGTGGTTCTATAGTTGCATGACCTAAAACAATATTTTGCATAAAAATATGAAATATTATATGAATAAGGGAATGAAAAAGAGTAAGGTACTATACCCATTAACTGAGCGCTTCCCCATATAAATGGTATAAATTGATAATCATCCAAGCTCCAGACACCGTGACTACCTGCTGGTTCCATACGGTAAGATAACTGTAATCTGCGTACCAATACAAGGTACCTTTGACATGAAAAAAATATTGAGTGTATTTCCATATATGCAGAAATGGATCAAAATATCACATGAATAATATTGTACCTATTGAAAACTTTTACAACTACAGCCACTTTATCCGCTTCCTTAAAGGCTCCAATTTTAAACATACAACAGAGAAACATGAGAAAAGTCATTTCGTGTCCGGTACCATAGTCTATGCGCGTTGGGTTTCCAAAACTTTCATACAAGTACTCGACTATTTCGGGAACTGCCCTGTGCAGACCTTCCGGCAAGACTTGCTGTAATTCTTTGATGCCGTTCTGTAATATTTGAAGGAAAAATATTGAAGCAGTAATAAAATCTATATCAAAATGAGATTGGCTTACTTGTTGCAATCTTTCGTGCCATGTACGGAAGGATTTATTGCCAAAGCGTTGAGGTTGTTCTGTAGGTGGTATCTGTGTTATCCAATCGTCAAACTTCTCTAACATTTTTATGATATTTGTTATTACTGGTGTCTCTGAGCATTTCACATTGAGCGCCTTTCCTTGTACAGCCTCGTTTAACGCTAAGATAAATCCCAAGTACTCCTGTAGGACAAGGTATGTCTGTTAACCATGACTAAATGGTATGCATATAAAATGAACAATGCACCGATTATTAATATGACATAACACATGCAATGAAGAAGGAATAAAAAGTCCTTACAAAATATGCTTCTGACTTTTGCCAAACCGCCATATCAACAGGCAGTTTAATCTGCTTTTTGGGAATAACAAATTCATGTTCATCCGCTGGAACACAAACAAATAACAATACCTATAGACATTTGATTGGGTATGTTCTTGAAAAGTATTTCAATTCTAACTTAAATACGTACGTAGTAATTGCGTTTCTGTAAGAGGAAACTTCGATGTTGACATTACGAATAATTTACAGCCGACTTATGATTCAATAAAGAAAAAAATTGTTCTACTTTCCAGAAATATATAAATAACACACCAAAATTGCGTAAATACAAATCAATCGGGATATCGATTTAATCACGGTTACTAGCGCTCAAGATCATATCATTTAATACTCTCAATAATTTATTGGTAACGTATGGTATGGAACTTGATAATCGCAATGTTACTAAATTCGAGACAAAATGAACATAGATACTCCTCTGTGCCATTTGCGGATTCGCCGCGAACTTGATGACTGAGATCTAATCGAACTGATCGATGATTCAATACTATAATTACCGAAACAGAGAAAATATCTGGATCATAAAATGTGACAAAAAATATTCAAATTTATAACACTACATTTTCCAGAGTATTGTAGTATTTTCCTATCACATGTACAGACGGACCCATTAATTTATTAAACAACCCCTCAAGAGGGGCAAGGAGAAGCTGGAATGCGATTGTGGAGGTGCCAAGTGGCAGGGACCGGCTGGACCTGGTTTACTGATTCCACGCTCGATATGCGCGCGATTTACAAACTGCACCGAAATTAATAATCATGCCCGGTGTAATACACATTGATAAATATTGTTGCATTGTTCATAAAAGCTGGCAAATATGATATTACGAAACCTAATATAAGTTATTGGCAGTATAAGGAGATGGATAATGAAGGTATTAGCTTTAAACATTGAAAAAATGTCCTTCGAGAAGAAACTTTTGCATCTTAGTTACTTTGTATGTCTTTTTAACATCAGTTGCTTCGCCAGTTACTCCAACGAAGTAACTAAGATGCAAAAGTTTCTTCTCGAAGGACATTTTTTCAACGTTTAAAGCTAATACCCTCATTTTCCATCTCCTTATACTGCCAATAACTTATGTTAGGTTTCGTAATATCATATTCACCAGTTTTTATGTACAATGCTACAATAAATGTCGATATATATTATGCCGGGCATAATTATAAATTTAAGCGCGGTTCGTAAATCGCGCGCATGTCAATCGTAGAGTCGATAATCCAGGTCCAGCCGGTCCCTGCCGCTTGGCACCACCACAGTCGCATTCCAGCTTCTCCTTGCCCCCTTTCAGGGGTCGTGGAACAAATTATTGATTCGGTGTGTACACGAGCAGCCAATGTAAAATGGCTGTAAAATAACTTGTAATTCAGTCAAGAATCGTGTCATAACCTTGAAAAGAACCATTTCACAACTTTGAAAAAGTGCATTATAGCTTTGAAAATAAACAATTAATAATCAATCCTCGCACAACTACTTGATTTAATCCTTTTAATTGATAAATGTTACCAAGTCGTTGTCTGTAATAATACTGATGCAAAAGTTCCTTCTTAAAGGACATCTTTCCAATTTTAAAAGGTAATTCGTTCTTTTCTCACCTTCTTGGACTAGCAATAAGTTATATTAGGCTCTGTAATATTGTATTTGCTCGTTTCTATGAATAATACAATTAAATATGCCAACGTGTATTGTAACAACATTCGTTCTTTTCTCACCTTCTTGGACTAGCAATAAGTTATATTAGGCTCTGTAATATTGTATTTGCTCGTTTCTATGAATAATACAATTAAATATGCCAACGTGTATTGTAACAACAATAATTATGCATTTCTGCGGAGTTTGTAAATTGCGCGCATGTCGATCGTAGTATCGATAAATCAGGTCCAGCCGGTCCCTGCCGTCTGGCAGCTCCACGATCGTATTCCAGCTTCTCCTTGCCCCCTTTCAGGGGTCATGTACACGAGCAGCCATTAATTTGTATTACGACTCCTGGAGGGCGTGGAGGGGGCAAGGAGAAGCTGGAATGCGACTGTGGTGGTGCCAAGCGGCAGGGACCGGCTGGACCTGGTTTATTGACTCTACGATCGACATGCGCGCGATTTACGAACCGCGCTTAAATTTATAATTATGCCCGGCATAATATATATCGACATTTATTGTAGCATTGTTCATAAAAACTGGTGAATATGATATTACGAAATCTAACATAAGTTATTGGCAGTATAAGGAGATGGAAAATGAGGGTATTAGCTTTAAACGTTGAAAAAATGTCCTTCGAGGAGAAACTTTTGCATCTTAGTTATTTTGTATGTCTTCCTACCATTAATTATTCGATCGATTGTTCAACGTAAAATCAATTGTGGTTCTGACAAAAACCGTTCCGCGGCTCTGAAAAGAACCATTCTATAGCTCTGGAAGAAAAGTGCATTATTGTCCTGGAAAAAGGGGATTAATAATCGGTCCACCATCCATGTCGAGCAACTACCTGATTTAATCTTTGATCAATCGATTCGCGTAGGTGTGAAAAAAATATCGGCCGTTGTCTCAGGTTTTCTCATTTATTCTTAACATGAACTGTGAATTTCACTCTATTTCTCGCAGAGCTAGTATCCCACCGATTCACAATTGCTGCCCAAACATACTCTATTAAATTGAGATCCGGTGATTTAGCTGGTCAATGAAGAAGTTCTATTTCAGCGTGTCGGGCAAACCAATGTTTTACTATATGGAAGGAATGTACGGTACTATTATCTTAAACTAATCGAAATATAGGCAGATCGTCTTTACTGTAAATTGCACGAACGCTGGGCAGTAATACGTTTTCTAAAATATTTATATATTTGTAAGCATCCATATGCGACGACACTTCGACTAGTTCTCTCGGACAATAAGCACCGATCCGCCCCTATACACCACAGGTAATACACCCACTGCGCCCATACAGAACCACATACTTTTGATCACATCGATGGTTTGCAGGTCTTTAGACATGAAAACGTCGATCGGCTGTCGAACAAAATACTTTTTCGTCAACCTAGACAGTTCGACCCCTACCTTGCGGTGATGTGCTGATAACACGTTGCCGCAAATGACGGCTATAGCCGTCCGATTTTCGGCCATATGTAGACAAACGACGGCTATATCCGTCGTGCACATTTTAATTGATAAAAAAGGGAACAGCATTAGTTCAAAGTATACTAACGCATATATTTGTTAGCATGTCAGATAACATATCAATTGTTTTTTTGTGAGACTTCTCATGCTTTGCCAGTTCGATATATTTGACAATCCAGAGACTTGTCCGCAGAAACCACCATTGTGTCCAGAATGTTTCGAATCTTTTCATTTATAATTCTCTTTCTTGTATGTATGTGACTTGTTTCTTGAATTAATTTTTATTTTATTTTTGTTATTTTCTAAGCAAAATAAATTGCAAATGATAATTTCGTTTCAAACTGATTTTCTTGTTTTAAGTTTACACCTATTTACTCTCTTTTATTCATAGAAATCATTTTTGGATTAGTAAAGTAAATACCATATAGTCGTCACGACGGTCATAGCCGTCATTTGCTCTGGGAAGAGAAAATGTGACGTGAAGAGCAAATGAGGGTTATAGCCGTCGAAAGTCTTTTTTTGGAAAAACTGTGACTAAAAGTGATAACTTTCACTTCCAAGCAGACAACTCACGCTCAATATCATCTGGCAATTATAAACAATTGGAAAAAAAAAGTTTGTTTCTAAATACGATCGTCAAAAAAAAGTGTGCGGCAACGTGTAAGCTGCTGTAGCGCAAAAGCAATGCTTGGTCGATTGGCGTCACTGGTTGATCAACTTTCACGCAGTTCTTTCATGAAACCTGATGTAACGTGTAATATATAATGCGTTTGTACCGCATTACCACATAGCGACAATACGACCCCGGGTAAATGAATCAAGGGCTTTTTTCATAGCGGCTAGGATGGCGAACAAAGTAAAGAAATATTTCGAAACACGGAAACTACACAAATCACAGAAAGTTTATTAAAATATTACGTGGTTCATAATTCTATACCGTTAAATCTGTTGCTAATATCGTGTCCTCTTACCCTTCTTCTTATCGTATGTTTGAAATCACTCTTCTTCTCTATGCGAGGTCGTTTTCGAAGGTTTTGCCAAGACTGCGTTCTCGAAGCGCTTTTGGCTCGGTACGGCGCGCTTGAATTTAGACCTTTGCAATCATCTTTCCTATCGAGAATCATTTATTTTTGGGGTTCTAGAAAGTATATAATGCATCGATCATATTCAGAAAATAGTGGAAAACTCGGCTAAGAAATTTGGAAAAAGAAGTATAAGGTCTTGATGGGAAAATTGACGGGCAAGCTCATTGATTAGCTTTCAATGTGCTACGGCTTGGCCATCCGCAGGAATCTAAATTCAATGAAAAAGATGAAGAATGAGGTTTGGATAACGTCGTACCACAAGTTGTCGACAAATGAAAAGCCACAATACAAGTGCCCGTCCGGTGAAAGTTCCTGATGTTCGTGGCAAAAAGCAAAAGCCACCAATATTTAGAATAATTATTCACATAAGGAAGCTCTTCCACAACAACACCAACAACAAACTTCCACAATCGATTTTGCGCAGAACACCAATGAAAGAATCAATGCTACGGTTGGTCAATAGCCTCAAAATCAACATCAAGTGGGAAAACTGTCCTGGATTATGCAGGAAATCTTGCTGTGTGCATCTTCAATGATAAAATAAGCAGTATCATGCAAATTATGGAGGCTTTAGACATGACCGTAGGGCTGAATTATTATAACTTCTGCCTTGAGGCGGACGACCGCCGCATCGAGTTATCCGAGCGAGCGTTGACTGAAGCTGCAAGAACATCCCGGTTGACTGTGAAATTAGGCAAGAAGGATGAAGAAAAGAAAAATATCATTTTGGAAGGCCGATTGTATGATGCAGACATTGCAGATTAAAGATATAATACAATTTTCTGCTATAGAATGTTACTCGAAACTTTGGACGCGTTTTTCTCGAAACTACATTTTTCAAATTAGGCGAAATGTATAGGATAACTCCTACAAATCTTCATCGATTCTCTAGAAATTTTGAAGGCGGCTTGCGAGATACATTATCTACTGAAAATCTTATGAAATATGCGATAAGTTGAATACTTTCTTATGTATAAACAGTTTTGTGGTCAAATTTTCAGGTAAAAATGAACTTTTTTCTTAAAATGTGCACCATTCCTTGGGATTATTGACGAAGCACGGGATTGACAAATACTCCGCTTCTACTTTGCGTCAGAAAGCTTATTCAAAGAAAACGGCATTTAGTGCAGTCTGGGAAATGTACAAACATGTAATTAGATTTTATTAAGATATACATGTAATTGATTAATTAATTGGCGAAAAAATGTTGTCTACCAGTATGGTTCTAATACAATACTCAAGGAGCTGTTTCAATCGTATATAGCAATTTTCATTAACTATCAAATTCGTATTTCTCTTCAGATTACTGGTTTACACAATAGAAAGAAAACGATGCAGATGAATAAACGTTTATTAGAATTTGATACGCGAAATTGTGAAACAGATTCTTTTAACCGGTTAACTGTGACTGACGAGTATACTCGTCATGCAGAAGTGGCTCGATTTTGTGTATTGACGAGTATACTCGTCATGTGTATAAAGTAGTAACCATTGGCTATTTCAATTGTAATTTTTGAGAAAAACTGAACATATTCTCAAATTTCAAAATGTTTAGAATATTTAGAGGCTATGCAGAAATAAAATAAACGAATAAAAAATATAAATAATTTGATGTAAACGCATACGTTCCCGTATGCACCGGTTGAAACAGCTTACCAGTTCGCATAACGAATTTATTTATGTGCCATGATAACGTTTTGTAGATGTTAGCCTAAAAGGGGCAAAGGTAAAAGTCAGAAAGTTGATTTATAATGGGGTTCCTTCAGGTATGGTTCCATTGTGTATAGTACCCTATTTCCGTGAATACCACTCCACAACAAGAATTTAAATTCTTACTTTTATATGTATAATATTTAATTTCTATTGCGTTTTTAGTTTAATATGTATGTAATATATGTTTATATTAACCAAATCTTTTTGATCCAATATCTTACCAGCGCAACTTGCTCTATGATTGGCGAGTATACTCGTCATAGCTCGATTCTGGCGACACAAAACGGTGCGCGCTCTCAAACGAGGGCGCCATAGTTAACTGGTTAACAGCGACGAAAGTATTGGGTTGTTCGGAAAGTAATTTCGTTTTTTCCCGTCAGAGGACTTAATTACGTTTTTTCGAAACCAACTTCACACTTAAGCCGCATAACCATTATATGTCTTGAGAGC
>JBCFXI010000786.1:0-65192 GCA_038496175.1 Ampulex compressa
CTTAGGTTTTATATATTTATATTAAATATAAATATATAAAACCTAAGCAGGCGTCAATTATTGAATATAAATTCCTAACAGTGGCCTAGGTGTATTTTGAAATAATTTCGGTTTGATATCTATGCTGAAAGATATGATTCTTTCGAAACCTAATTTTTTTGATCGATGAATAATTATTTAGGAAGTAGCGTATCGAGTGTAATTTATAGGTTGACAGTTTCAAGCAAGTAGGAAGCGTATTTTTTTTTAGATTTGGTGGCAGTTTAAAAACTGTTTTCTAGTTTCGAGAGGGTTGAGAAACGTATATGATTGTACGCTTGCGCGACTTTCGCACAGCTACACGAAATTCGGCCAGAGATTACAATGACGCTGGTGTGGGCTTAATTAAATTTCCATATCAAACCGTGCGCGCGGAATGCATCGGTTTGATTAAGATTTGTTTACGCGAGCGCAACAGGAGTAATTTCATCGCACCCGTTTGCCAGGAAGGCCACGCGCCTCGTCGGCATCTGGTGAATTAATCATGTAATAAACGGGCAGGATTACTTTGGTTCAGCTATCATCGAAATTCCGATTCTCCAGAGCGATGGGCTCAAAATCGAAATGGTCGATGGACCAAATTAGATAATAGAATTGGGTAATAGAAATTGTGCAATCGAGAAGAAGCTCGACGGAATTTTATATCTGCTTGTTGTTATTTGTGTTTCAGCAGTTACTTTCGCACCTCTAAATATGTATCTATATTTTTTTACAGTGCTTGTTGAATATGTAGAAACAAAAATCGAAAAGAAAAATGTGTACAATACATTTCTTTTTATAATAATTGAAGATAATCATGAGATTAAAAGATTTTTCAGTGAATTAAATTTCGATAATATTTCTGTTAAAATATTGACGACGTGTTTAATCAAATGGTTCATAGAAATTTACTTCGTAAATGTAGCAAATGAAGTTTGTTTTGTTAAGCGACTCGCTTCGATTTTCATACAGATTTTTTAACGAAATTTTGTACTTTTTTCCTCGAGCAATGGTAGCTATTCGTAAAAGACGTCCTTCATCGATTACCATGCAGCTGTTGCCAAATTTGCGAACCTCCAGTAATTTGGTAATACTAGACACCGTATACCTGTGATATATTAACCAATTATAGCCTTATTAACCACTAATGCACTTCATTAGCAACATTTGAGGTGTCCATTGTTTCTAATACACATCATTAATGTATACAAGTAATTATAAGTTTTATACATGTGTTTTTAAAATACACATAATTAATATATATATAGTTATTCCATTTCTCTCACATCTACGAACTCACGGTCCGATTATCCGCATTCGAGAAATTAAGCGTAATCGCAAATGAAACGAACGGATGGTCGTCGAAGCTAGGATTTCCTTGCATTCCTCTTTTTTCGTCCCTTCCCAACGAAGAGTCGAGATAATTAGGCTCCGCGATGTTCAACGATGCGCTTGAGGTAACCGCAAAGCGCGAGCTAACTGGAAATTCAACATTTTCCCGGAATGGTCCGTGCGTTCCTTTGACCGCGGCTTTCTCACGGAAAAATTTCAGGCTGGTAATTCAATCGTCGGCTCTCTCTTTTTTCCCCTCCCTCCTTCTCTATCTTTCTCGTGTAATCCGTTTTGCCGGCATTTAGAAGAATCTGGCTAATTTTCCTCCATAAACCTTCCAACCGTGGCGAGTTCTTTGCCATGCAAATACATCGCCCTTCGTGGCACGAGTTTTCACGGCAGCCGCAAATGAACGCCGTTTCTAATGCAAAGAGAGAGACCACGTAGAATCTTGATTCGTCTTAGAGCAACGATATAAGTAACTGGTATAATATTTCGTGGGATGTTTGATCTAATGATTTGGACTATAAGGCGATGGTTGGGTTTATATATATTTTTACCAGCGGCTCGTGTTGATAAGTAAATGTATTATACTACTATTGCTATGGTACTTTATAAGGTAATTTATACTTATTTTATACTCTAGGTCTTTACGTTGATTTTGACTATGACTCTGACCTTGACTGCGACTTTGACTCTCACTCTGACTTTATGTCTGACTCTGACTTTGATCTCAACCCTGCTCTGAGTTTGACTCTCACTCTGACTTTGATTCTGATTCTGACCTTGATCTTAACTCTGAGTTTGACTCTCACTCTGACTTTGACTCCAACTCTGACTCTGACATAGACCCTAATTCTGTCTCCAATTTTGACTCTAACCCCAACTCTCTACTCTGAACTCTGCCAAGCAGCGAATACATCGTCCAAGCATCGAACAAGGTTCGCAACAGGCACTTGACGCACGAGCAATCTTGATAGTAGTCCTTTATCCGAGCCGCAAAAAGAGAGAGAGACTGAAAAAGAGAGAGGGAGAGGCGCAAGTAGCTTGCAAAAAGGCGCTTTTGCCAGTGACAGTGACGTTCTCGCTGACGAAAATCCATTAAGCGGCGGCCACGTGGGCGGAGACAGACAGGCTAACTGCAGCTCGTGAAAGCGTCTTGCCACGAAATAATCGAGGACAGTGCTACAGAGTGGCCACGTGGAGGAGGGAGGGTAAACGAATTCACGGAGAATTAACGTCGTATGGGAACGAGGGGTGTCGCCTAATGGAAATTTCTTGTACACACTACGAGATGTCGTCTTGCAACTCTGGAAACGGATTGGACACCCTATTTCCTCGCCTCCCCATTTCCCAGAAACGCACCGAGCGCTCGCTCCCAAGGCTCTTTATTATTTCGATCGTGAACCCCTGGTTCTTGCACTTCCTCTCTAAACATAATTCGATAGCTTTTTGTACATCCACGTTTCCACGCAAAGAACGATGGCTGAGAGTTCCACGAGATGTGAATAGTACAAGCGCGTAAAGTCGAAGATATTAACAATATCGTGGAAGTGTGATAATTATTTAACACTAGAACTACCAAACCAGTCAAAAAGACTGGTCCATTGGTTTTTTTAAAAAATCGTAGCACTGTACAACGATATATTATTTGAGATTTTCCATGAATTCCATGCAGTATTTAAATCATCATTTTGATCTACTCAAATTTCCCTCTACTCTCCTCTTTTTTTTAAAGATCTATATGGCGTTCTAAATTTGCCCAGAAAGTGGCTGGTAGTTCTAGTGTTAAATCATACAAGTGAAGGAGGTTTCTTTGCGATATAAAGCGAGGAAAAAAAGCGACTGAGGCGAATTTCGAAGGACACAGGTTTGGACGAGCGAACGTGCACGTATAATAACGTAGCTACGTGTAAAGATCTCTTCGACACTCGATACTCGACGCGTTATATTCAACTGTTACACAGCTCTGTAACACGTTTCACGAAATTCGAGCCAATCAACGTAATTCCCGCGTACTTGAAGTTCCAGCCAGGTTAATAATCGCCACTAATTCCGGGCGCAAAGTAGCGCGAATAAGCGTCGCACGTCCCACGCGAGGATCGCGGAGTAGCCTTAATTCAGCGACGTTTATGGCCGAGGAAACTTTCTCCTCACCGAGGAATGCGATATTTTCACCTTGTAATTCTGGACCGAGGGGATGGCGATGAGGAGAGGGGCTCGAGGGGGCGGAGGAGGGCGGCTTTTGAAAGTAGGCCGCGCCGTGAAACGGGCGGAAGACTTTTTCCCCGTCGGGCAAGAGCTCCTCTCTCTCTCTCTCTCTCCATTTTTCCAACCTACATCCCATCCTCGGCCTGTATCTTTCCTCCTTTCGCCTCGTCGTGATCGATCTGTGTGCCCATCATCGAGCCTAGGCCGCTCTCGCCTTTATGAGCGTCCTTCAACGAGCACTGGTCCCTTCCTGAACCCTTTTTAGTCCTCGATAAGGCCGCGCGGATGACGACAGAGTCGTCCGTGGAAAGTGATCGTCGGTGTTCGTCGATGGTAATCCTTGGAAAGCGTATTACTTTAGGCCCCTTGTGCGCGAAGTTTCGATTGACCCTCAATGGGCCTAGGTGACTTTCAGGTTGCATGCTGATTGTTCGTTTGATGATTTTATATGTTAGCAAGGGGATGTATGCGTCTTAATTGTATACTGTCTCTAAAGGAAGCATTGATAATGGTGATGGCGGTACTATCAGGCTGAAGTATCAAAGTAAATGTCTCGTAAATTGTATAATTTGCAGATGTAATTTGGCTTATAGAGGGTTAGGTTTTATATTAGGTAAGGTGAATTGAATTTTGAAAAGTTTAGGATGAGATTCATTGGAGTGATGGTTAGTCGGATCGATTTTAACGTTGTTGGTGGTGAGGTGTGGTTTGCGGATGAGACTAATGGTACTTCGTTTCTAGGATGAATTAGGGATGAATTTGATTTCCTTGGGTTTTTATTGGTTCGGTTGATCGGCTTGTTATGAATGAGAGGTTGATTCATAGTTGCATGGGGATATATGATGCTTTCTTCTTGGATGCTGCTGATATTATGTCTTTTGGTCATATATGGATGACTTAGACCATTATTTACCACTGTCTCTTTTTTGGAACGCTTGTTTTTTATTTATTTCGATCTTAGTAGTGGAAGAAGTTTTGATTGTTGTACCTGAATGGTGTACAGACTGCTGTAGAAGTTACAAGCTCAATAGAAATATTTATTCTCTAATTAGCTTACCGTAGAAAGTGGATTAATCAATGCATTTTTCAGGTTTGCGCTTGGCTTTGGCATATAAACGATTAAGAATACCGAATATTGAATTTAGAATTATCGTTACGATCGAGCAAAGCGTAGATTGAAGTCATCGTATTCACGAGCAGCTGAAAGCGCAGAGGGGATCCTGAAAAATTTTAATAATCCACGCATAAGTAGGTGGAAAGTTTTAAATAATCCATCCCGCGCGAGTACCAAAAATCGTGGCGGCTGAATTATTACGTTTCGATGAACAACCGCACCTCTCGAACATCCAACCCAACCCGAATAAAGTGTCAAACATCTCAAGCACATTCTTACTGTTCAAACGAACTCCGCATTTCCTCCACGCAAGAAACGAGACACCGTTTAAGCACCTCGAAACTCTTTACCTTAATCGCAGATCGGCCAAAGTGGCTGCAACTGCATCAACGTGCAACTATTACACCTGGTCTCGCGCCTCCCTGTTTTCCTTAGCGGTTTACATTCGCAGGTTATTCTGCAGACCTGTTCGCAATTATACGCTTCTAATTACTCGCGTACCACAGCCAAACTGGCTCACGCTCGAGATTCGTTTACAGGAATTTAACAGTAAACCCACCAGCCACTTTCTGGATATATTCATACACACCACGTGTATCCTCAAAGAAACAGTCTTCGAAACTAGATATTTTGAAATAACTCAACACAGTCGACATTCGATCGACTAAATCTATTTTATACGCGATAATAATAATTCTTCACTTGGTGTATGAGCTCCTCTTAGAAACAATTATTCGCTCGTCATTAAACAATTTCTGTACTCTTAACACCAAACCTATCTTTCTGGGCGTGTTTACGTATGCCAAGTGCATTATCAAAAAAACTGGCTATGGAGAAGAGACGTCAACAGATCGATAGAGCGATTCTCGAAAAATCTCGAAAGATGCCCGACTACGGGGCGCAGCGGGTTTTCCAAGAAACAGACTAACAGCTCGTCCTGGCCGCTTTGGTGGGTTTAGCGTTAAGATATTCACGCGGATGGCTTCCTCGAGGAGCTCAAGGCGGATTTTGAGAATAGACGATCGTTAAAGTTAACGACAGCCGTTAGACGAGTCTGAGAAAGCGTAATATCTGGAAGTGACCTCTCTCATTGATTGATCGTCACCAGCCACCCTCCCCCCACCCCCTTCCTCATTTATTTATCCGCCAATGCGATGCCCGTATCAGTCTACGGGAGGGAAATAAAAGGATTGGAGGGGAAAAAGGGGGTGGAGCGAAATACATCAATATAAATACAGGAAAGTGTGCAAACAGTGGTGCTGCGGTAGAGCAAATATCGGGAGGAATTGGATGTCGAGTAAGTGAAAACAATGCGGGCCCGAGCGATAAGGATGCGCGAGGTTTCAATTGTGATGACGTTTACCGATGGATAATCGGGATACTTCTTTTTTTTTAAGTTTTTTGTCCAAAGCTTTAAAGTTTATCGAAGGGAATACATTATTTGGCAAACACACCGCGGTGGATGGAAAACGTTCGATTTATCGCTATTGATTTTACGACCTGGCGAACGCAACAAAGGCCAAAGCGCCCGCACCGGCATTTTGTTGATTTAAAGCTGTTTATTCCGAACGGCGGCGGCTCGTCAAAGGGAAATTTGTCCGAGGCAATTTTGGGAGGAGCGCTGCAGTCGAATGAAAAAGCTTAATTGGACAGAACCCAAAAAGGCACCAATCAAGTTGCGCTCGGTGGGATTAATCGCCCAACGATTGGAAAGGAAAATATTTCGTACGATCGACCTGTCCGCCAAATCGTCACTTCCGCCATGAATTATTCCGGAGTAGAATTCATTCCAGACGTGGCATGGAATTTTCACATTTGTCTCCCTACTTCCATCGCAATGCCTTCGTATGTTAACGGATTATGTAAGTCCGTACATCCGATTTGTTCCTGCGCTCGACTTTTATTCGATTATACGGAAAGGACGTGCATAAAATATTATACCCTGTAGCTATTGCATCGCAAGCCGATTAAATTTCTCGATCCTCTCGAATTTAACTTTAGGAATTCCTATATTCGGACAACACGCGTGTATTATATTGATCACTAATGAACAGTTAATATTCACATTTTTCTAATAATTCTTAGTTGAATTCTCCATTTAGTTTTGTGGAGTTAGAATTTCAGTCGACAGTATGATATTGTGTGCGAGGAAGACTGTATCACTCTGCGTGGCTTCAATGATTAATATTAAAAATACTAAGAATTCAATTGAAATTGAAAATATATATGCATATGTATAGAGTAGAAAATATAATGTATATATATATAGACATACAAATATACAAAGTAGTAAATAAGCCACATATTAAATAGAGACGCGAAAAAAATGGGACACTAGGATGATATAATTTAATGCATAAAATCTCCATTTATCCCCACGCCTTCTTCCACCTCCGCCTTAACATTCCGTGGCAGCATATTGCAATTCTCGTGAACATAAATTGACCCGATCCACGGTTCCCCGACGTCGTCGCTCTTGACAACTCGTCGAGTAGTTTGACGTGAGTCGAGTATGTCGATCTCTCAATTAGCGGAAGACACTGGTAGAACTGGGCGGAGGTTCGTAATTAAAAGGAATCCCAACGAGCGCAGTCAGGGTCGTTGCATTAGGCTCCAGTAGCCGAGTAATTAACGGAGCGAGTGGCACTTCAGTATGTCGGCTGCACACGCCGGTGATAATGTATTTACACGATATTATATTTCTGGCCATCGAGAAGTCCGTAGGAAAATTCCTCACTCGCATGCATAGGATGCCTTCGATAGCGAATAGTACATCGGGTAAGGTAGATTTCTTCCGTGGCTCGATAACACATTTGAACACATTTTAACACTCAACCTATCAGCCACTTTCTGGACGTATTCATCTATATTACATATATCCTTAAAGGAAGAGGATATTGAAAAGATATGTCGATAGATCGATAGAATGATTTACACTTTGCGATAAAAACATGGAAAATCTCAGAAAAATGGCCGACTACGAAGTACAGGAATTTTTTTAAGAAACGACTAACCGGTCGTTTTGACCGCTTCAGTAGGTTTCGTGTTAAGATGAGCGTAAATAAGGCTTTGGGTAACGAGAGGCTGTGCGAAGAAATCGATTGCTTTCATATGTTGTAGTGTGTAATTATTTTTATCCATCATACGTCTATATACTTCCAAATTTGTTGTAAAAGTGATATGGCGTTCGATCGATTAGGCGTTTGAGTTTAGTTCCACAACTGAACATCTGTTGTATTTTAAATTCGTGGCTTTTAATTTCTGAATTTATGACGATAAAATATTGTAACATACACTTATAATGGTTTAGAGTGCATTTATATTAAACATAGAATTTATGACATTAATAAAAATTTCTTTTCTGTTATAGGTAAAGAATTGGTCAGCGGTGGTCGCCTACGATAAAATACGCTGAGCTGGCATCGCGTATAAGTTAAACGAAGTCTTCGGTATTCAATGTTCGATGTCGCATACGAAGATTCTCGAATAACGCGGTAGTTTCTGTATCATTTAACGCGAGACGCAGATTTATGGTAGAATATGAAATTTTCCTTCCGTGCATCAATATCGGTCTTGAAACATTCTTCACTCGAGTCATGTTTCCGCCTTTCGATCTAAGCTTCTCGATGGGATGAAATCGCGTTTGTCGCGTTAAATGGCCCGGAGCGTCCTGTGGAATAATGTAAATAAAGCTTGTAAAAAATGAGTCGTCGGAGGCGCGAGTCTCCGCTGGAGAAGATGAAAAGAGACACGAGATTGGTTATAAGCAGGGTGACCAGTTCCTTTTTTTCGAAAAAAATCCAAAAACGATATCTACAGTGATGGCAAGAAAGTATTTCCGGTTTTTAAACGTAGATGGTTTTGTAATTTTTCTGATAAGGACCAGAAGCTTTACGAGCGCAGAATTATGAGGTTGTCAGAAAGATGGCAAGAGGACATCGAACAAAATGGAAAGTACATCGTTGATTATACTTTATTCTTTGTATAAAAATATAAGATTTATTTCACACTATAAAATCTATATTACTTTCTTGCTTATTCGATATAATCATGGTTTAGAAATTACGTGAATTTTTGAAAGTACAAAGAGTCATATACCAACTCCACGTTCAAGTTTGTGACGTTTTCTTCAGCGCGTTATTTTCACTTTCGAAATTCGTTGAAAGACGTGCTATAGGATCGATCGTGTTTAATTATATTGGCCGAAAATCTGGAATTTGGAAGGGGTCACCTTGATTATAAGCTATTTCGCGATATTTATCTCGAAGCTATGGAGGATGGTAGATGAGCCCCTGCCTCTTCCATAGGTTCGAATCCGGAAATCTGTTCCCGAGAGTAATTAAATTTTCGATGCTCGGGATCGTTTTCCAATTTCGAGGAAACCATAGCCTCGCTTGAAGGCTGTCCTAATGCCGAACTGTAAAGTGTATCAATAAAAATATTAAGATAAGACCAGCCACGTTGTGTTAATTCCACTCGTTGAATCGCCCCTGTGAAGCAGCTGCTGAATAATTTCCAGATAATTCTGAGATAAAAACAAAATTTACTTTGCGCTGATCTTCGAAAGTAAAAGTATAATAAGAAAGACTATGAAGTTGAATAGTTTTTTTCCTGGAAGCGAGTGTGTTCTTCTTACGATAAATAAATTAATTGAAACAAATCGACATAAGTTTATTCTTGTGGATACATATTCGAGTTTGCAAGTAGGATTTACTACAATCCGGATTATTCTTATCAAAGTGCCTGTCTGGGTCGATTAAGTTTTCGATGGTTTTCAGATAAAGTCAGAATATTTACGGACGACCAAATTTCGTTGTGTTGATTAAAACGGTTTGAGAATCTAACGCAAAATTCTGAGCATCCGGAGATTCTTTACGGTTGGAGCTTCTTTTAAGCGTGACGATCAATTTTTATGGAACGCCCGTAAATTTTTATAAGCGCCAATGAACATTATTAGGAAAGTGCGGTTGCCCCTCTTTCCAGATAAATCGCGAGCTTTTCACTGTACTTTCATCGCTATCCTCATTGCCCAAGCTCTCCGCAGAACTGGAATTTAACGATACCGACATTTTCAACGTTTCTTCCACTTAACTTTATCCTCAGAGCCCTGGATCAACATAATCTTGTCCATAATTCTGAAAAACAATCGTTTTATGGCAAATCTGCCATTAATTAAAACGAATAAGCAACGATCAATACCTTGGACAATGAGATATCGATCTCGCAAGGTGAATCAACAAACTTCGAATAACATCAATAGAAGCGACAAGATAAATCAACAAACTGTCTTTTAATATCACCCCAAATATGTCCTCCTTTAAAATATAAATAAACAACTATAGAATTTTCTACGAGCTGCAAATTCGAATTTATACCTCAGATCAATCTTAAAGTCAACGTGCGACAAAATGGAGGCTCGAAATCGAGATAGGGGTGTCTCGATCGACCGACCAAAATGGCGCGATTATCTTTGAGTCGCGAACGACATTTCGATGTTTTACTTTCTTTTTTCATCGTAAAGGGAATAGCGGTTTAACGAAGCAGATTAATGATTGCTCGACAAAGGAGCAAGGAATCTCCTCGCGAGCGATTTAACTTCCTGGAAAAGAGGTTAGGATCTTTTTCTCCTTCTCTGTCCATGCATCCATCCATCTATCCTCATCCCTCTCGCTCCCTCGTTCTCGCATCCAGCCTGAAACCGGGTATTAAACCGGATGCTCGAGGATCGGCCTGATAAAGCCAACTGGCGCGCGAAAGAAGCGCCATTAGAGGGTTAACCCAGCTTTGGTCGTTACTACGATGAATTACTATCGCGACAGATCGGCCGAACGACCCTACAAATTCGCACGGTTAATTTTCCCTCAGCGATCAAATCCTCTGCATCGCAGTTAAACATGGCCACCCAGCCTCCATTGATAACATATCAAAAACTGTCCACGGCATTCTTTTTACTCAAATCCAATTTAAATCGAGTTTCCACGACGAAAGCATTTATCGGGCTTAGTCTGAGAGGATAAAACGAACCGATAAACTTGCAGGATAGTTCCTTCTCTCGTTGCTCGAGTGCTTTATATCGTGCTTCGATAAGAATACTTTAGAAATATTAATAATGTAGCGAGAAACATTAGTATAATTCTTTTAATTCGTCAACGTTAATATAATTCTTTTAATTCGTCTTTCAGTCCGTCAAGTTTCTACGATACGAGCTTAGAAGTGGAGATGTTATTCGGTTGACCAGGTAGCGATAATAAATCACGATTAATGTCACGCAGAAGTTCTCTAAAGGGGGGGCGAATTTTCGTATATCTCGAAGCCTCGAAGTATAATACGACGCTTCGCTGCGTGGGCAACGATAACGAGGTCGGACGATTCTGGAAATGTGGAATATTTGCGGTTCGTCTGGCGTATGTCAATCGGCCAACGAGAGGATTAAAAAGCGGTTTCACGGCCGGGCGTAAAATTAAATGGACTTTACGGTTTATGAGCCCACCGCCGCCGTCGTAAATATCGATGTCTCCATATCGATGCTGCGAGAATGCGAAATGCGGCTCGAATAAGCGGCTGCTGAATATACGAGGCGCGTAATTTCCATTTCTGAAATCATTTTTTTAATGGAAAATTCGGATCGCTTTGGAATTGAAAACGAACCTCTATCCGAGAATTAAAGGTTATCGTTGAAATTTTTAATTGGATTTTGATCTACGCCTTTTGGATCATCGAGGTCTTCGTCGAAAAACAATTGCGCTCAGCTTTTCTCAAGATCGTCCATTAAACTTCGTTTGAGACTTCGACGCTGCGATCATAAATATAATTGGAAGGAAAGGGGAAAAAATGAATGTCGCGCAAAGGCAGTTTGCCGCGAATAAATTCGTGTATACAAATCATCGTTGTCCATAAACGTGGATGGAGGATAAATCAGGTTTGCACGAGATATCGGTTTTGTTAAATCGTAATTTCCATTTATTTAGCAGCTCAGTTATCTCACACGGGCATTATTATTCGGCCAGCTTATACGACGATATTAATTTCTGAAAAGCATTACGAAGCAAATACGCGGATGACAATAATAATTGGAATGAAACAGAACTACAAAATACGTCGGATAAATATCAGTCCTGCGCGTATATTTTTAATGCTCCTCTGCTATTTGGCTGGCGTTTAATTTTACGTTACAGGCTAGCTTTATGGGCTCGATATATGGGTGTCCGCTTATAGTTCTGTTCGTCCTGCACGCGTAACAGTATTCAAGTAATGTGTCTAATCCGCTCGATAAAATCACTAACTGGAATACTAACTCTACCAACAGCAATCGTTAAGCCGTTATTATTCATAAAGTTATCGCGGCTTGGTTACATAATCTTTCGCGTAAAACTATTTATCCTCGCTTTTTAAGACCCCTTACCATCTTTCAGCTTACGTATCGTAAGAGCGAAGCGAGAAATTCTTAACCCACTATCACTGAAATCAATAATTAATTAATATAATTAATTTCTATAACGACGTATGGAGTCTTAAAAATGAAGCACGAAAGTCGCTCAAAATCCATCAAAGATCTTCTTAAAGTCTAATAAAAACCTGATAAAAAATCATTAACACGTATCTTTCTTTCTACACTGCTTCACTGTGATGATTTTATGCATCACAAAGCGAAATAAAAACACTCGATAAACCTATTGGCGATCAGGTTGAAGCGCGTAAGAGTTTCAAAAAGTCCAAGCTACATAAAATTCGATGTCTGTCAGATTTTCATTCCGTTACACCGTGCGTTACAATGGGCGAGCTCGAAAATTAACGCTGTGGCTTTCATAACTCGCGACAGGAGTGCATCGGACGAGAACGATATCCGAGTGCAGGAATCACTGGGTCATCGTCCGCAATTTCGGATATTCAAGGTAATTGGAAACCCGTGGCTCTTGTCTATATTGGACCGAGGTTGAGTGTCCCAAAACCACACGGCAGTGCTAGGGCCGTCGCCTCCTCCATTACAGAGCTACTACTGTGAGAATCCTAGGCGCTGTGGCGAACCATCCGAGTGGCCCCAAATCTGCTGCAGCTCTCGTATTAAGGCGGATTTTCAGAGATTTGACGCTGGCAACGATGAAATGGGGAATTATTCTTTGAAACAGCGGTACCTACAGCGATATTTTTTGCTGCATCAAATCGTGTAACCCTATGGAGAATCCACGAAGACGATCTTTGTTAAATCAGACGATTTAAGGATTTATTAATATATTCTTTTGAATCAGACGCTTGGGTTAACTTGGATTGGGGACCTTATCAATATAATAATAATATATAAATAAATGCATAATTAGATTTTAGGAGAAAGAATAGAGTATGGTAGGGAAAGAATTAGATCTACAGACACTACTATGGTAATATCTGAACGTAAAGGTGATAAGAGATCTATGCGATAAGAAGAGGAAAAAGAATAAAAGTGAGTATCGATCCGTACGCGTGACCAACAAAGATGGAAAAGTTATGAGCATATTATATTTATAAATCGACAGGCTTATCATTTTCGAAGATACATTAAACGCCTTTAGGATATAACGTTGCCATAACAACCGCAAATGGTACTTCGTTCTGTCAAGATATTTTCGATGTACAAGGGTAAACATCTTTTTCGCGAGAGCGCAACGAGAGTGAATCGAATAAATGCACAACTTCTGTAACGAGTTCGTCCAAGCGTAGCAGCGCCCCATCGAGCGTAAAACTGGTATTATTAATCACACTTAAGTCTCGAGCCTCGAAAACCTCGCGAGGCCGGAGAAAATCGACAACAAGCTCCTGCAACGAATATCCTGCAACAATGAAGATTGACGGCAACACAATGATCACAAAGCCTCTTTATCCACGTTGTAAATCACGCGTAGCTTCCCCACGCGGATGCACCGAAATTTCCTCGATTCCTCGAGCCATAATGACCCCACGTAAATCTCCATAAATGACTCATCAAAGCTTTTTACGCTCTTGCATTATGCAACGAGATCCCATAAAATCCACTTAATCACTCGTAGTCACGATAGAAAATCCAGATCTTTCGTCTCTACATCCTCGGCTTTCTCAACCTAAACCAAAGTTCATATAATAAAACACGTTCACCTCAAACCACTCGCTCGCCTTTCCAAATAAAAACCGTACATAGCCTCATGCAGCACACGCAATTCCTCTCACGTTTAAAATAAATTACAATCACACTCCGTGGAACCTATTAAAAATCGCGTAGAGAAATCTTATTAATTGAATCGAAAATCCTCAAACACATTTGTAAGACTCACTGATACAAATAGACTAAGGAGTAGATGGATTTTTGAGAGATATCCAGAAACCTTTGAGGACCCTTGACCAGCGACCAAGCAGGAAAAGCATCGCGTCCATAAATTACCCTTAACATCGTGTACCTGCATTCAAATGCGCCAACGTGCAAACTCCACGACCTTTCCAAGCCTAATGGAATAATAAATCCCAAGGAAATGCGGTTTTCCGTGCGTCGACAGAGCGTTCCCTTCTTTCCCTCCAAGGATCGATGCACCCTCGTCCCTTGTGCGGTAGGAAGAAGGCAGGAGGGGGCGAAAAAGGGGGGATGGAGTTTGTGCTGGAGACCAGGGAGCGAGGATCGTGCTTCTGGAAAAGCAACGAATCCCACCTGGGGAACGGTTTATGGGTACGTGCACCGTGTGTATTGCGGTTTGTACGCCAGGCACCGTGGCTTTCCACCCTTCCAACCGCGAGAGTCAACTTGCCATTGGAAAACGCCGCTGCGTCGGGGGAGATAAATTTAATAGTGCGAGCAACTGGAATTGTGATTCCAGTTGGACCGCGGAGAATAGTTTGTGAGGGGAGAATAATTCGATGCTCTTTCGCTTCTCCTCGCGGGATATAATTATCGCGATTGGCTTTTAACTTGCTGCGCTTTGAGAGGAATCTTTTATTCTTACGTTCTCCCACCATTGTTTTTCACTCTCGATGAGATTGGTGTTATCGACTGGAAACTCTCTTTCACCGCGCGCTTTTATTAACGCTTTGGCGAATTCGTGAGAAATGCGCAACCCGATTGCGGTCCGTGCTGCTTGGTAAGCGCTAGATTAATACAGCGTGGTTTCAGCTAGGGTATATTTGTTTTATTTATCGAAAGGTAGGATATTTTAATGTCCTCTTGCGTCAGTATTAAGATCATGAAAAGTGGATCTAAAAGTGGCTTATGCTGACAATTGTGATGCGGTAATGATTACAGCGTTGATAATTGACGCTTGATTAAATCAATTGCTGCGTTTGTATTTTTTGTTGTAGAATCTTTTTAATCGGCTTTGCGGAAAAGTATAGCTCTTGAATTTTATGCAAACTTGATTTTGATCTTGGTTGGAGCGTCGAGGTTATTTCTTATAATAGGAAGAAAATCGGGAACTTATCTTTATCGTGTAATTAGCAATGAACTAAAAAAAAACGGTGCAGTAAAGTACATCGTATCGATCTTATGCTCGAAACGAGGAACCTATGAAAATTCATGGGACATTAGCGATAGCCGAAACACAGACATAACCGAAGCGTGTAACTTTCGTCGAGGAAGAAGTTTTTTAATTTAGATCTACCCACGGACTAACCAGGGAGCCTCTCTCGATCCACGTAACACGCGCATGATCATGGAACAACACTGAGTTTGACCAGCGTAGTCTCTCGCTTTTTGATCTCCAAAGGCTACTTTCCAAGAGATCCTCGAATATCGATTACCCCTTTGATCAGACGTATCTCTATATCCCAAGTAGTACAGACTCTCCTTTGGTCAGACGAGATACATTATTTAACAGATAAGCACATCGCGTTCTAGATATATATAATCGTTTGAGTCAAAATCAGAATTAATGCGCGTCTTGGATATAAATCTATGAATGGGAATATAAATGTTGTAAATCAACAATTAAACATTAGATATTGGTTAGATCGTTTCGATGGAAATTATAGCAAATGGTGAAGAGGTTTCTCGGTTGTTTAAACATCAACATCCGGTCTCTCGCTATTGTTATATATTCCTCTGATCGAACTTCGCTTCATAATCCAAGTGGTACAGACTTCCCTATAGTCAGACAGGATACAATACTTAAGCAATAAATACACCATATCCTAAATTTATATTTGATTCAAATAAAAATATAATTCATACAGGTACTGGATATGAATTTACAATGGAGTATATAAATGTTTAAAATTAACAATTAGGTATTGATTATCGGTTGGATCGTTTTGCCGCGAATTAAGATGCGAAAAGGTTTCCAGGGACTCCTTTCTCGGTTATTTAAAGGTCGAGAGATTCGATTATCGGAGTCCTAGCACCGTAAAATCGCGGACGTTTACGAGTAATCGTCGAAGTTTCGATAATGCACGATATCGGGAGGAAACTGCTCGCGCAATGAAGAAAGCCCATTGTCTCGGCACAGTCGTTGGCCGGATTTAATCGAAATTGTTCATCGATTCCACGACCGCGAGGTTATTGTGGTCCGAACCATTGAGCCGCGGTGCATTAAGTCGTGAATAACCTGTGCGGAAACTACTTCGAGTAAATCCGATTAAATGCTCCTGCAAAGATGCCATAACATCATTTATCGCCTGTCCCGTTACCTTCGCGCCGCGATTATGGCTTGGAAGTTGGAGAGATGAATCTGAAAAACTGCTCGAATCGGGATGTACAACTTTGTGATGGAGGAAAGCACCGATTATATTTATCTCATCGAGAAGACATACTAGAAAGCTTGTTCTAATAGTGTCTTATTTAAAAATGAATTAACAACAGCATTGTAGAATGATCAACAAAGCTGTTTTATATCAATGATTAAAGAATACTTGAAGAATATTAAAGCATGGGAATGACTCTTGATCGAATACAAACTCTGAAACGTCGAAACACAGATTTTGAATCAGTCTTTGCCGCATCCAAATTCCAAAAATCGAGACCTGCATTTCTTCTTAAATCACACAAATCTTATATTGACTCTTTATTTCATCCATCGCTCATTTGCACGTCATCGCTTTAAGCGCGCGCATGCGCGATATGCGCCTTCTAATCTTACCTTTATTAACCGGACACGAATATAACTTGGGTTTACCAATGTCCTTTTGTTTTGCAGCCGCGCATTTAACCGTGGTTATTAACCAAGTGTATTATGCGTGAGGCTGCTGATAATATATATCCCGTGACAAGACTGTTTCTTGGTAAGCCAAGCAGCTCCAGATAATCCCTGGAACGATGCTCGGCTGTGTACACCACGATTCACTGGTCAATTTCGGATTAGTCGAAGGCATCAAAGCCCGCCGTACACTGCGGGTTAACGATGAGAGGTAATCTGTGAGAATGTAGGTCGGAGTTAGCAGAAGTTACTTGGAGTTAATCCACCGGCTCTAATCGGCCGCGACAGACGTTGTATCGACCATTATAATCCGTCCACGAGTCAGAAATCTATCGTTCGTGTAAAGCGAAGGACAGAAAAATAGTCGATCGTCGAATCAAGCCTTTTTACCTGGATTCTCCGTGTTACACGAATCTTGTGTAACATGTGCTTTTGAACAAGGCACTTAACCCCTTCCCGACCAACTTATTATTTCTTTAATAAGGAAATTCAATTATATATATATATTTGTTCTTATTTTTCAAAGAACTTATCCTGAGTCGTACAAATGATTGATGTTGCATCGAGCAGCTTGGAACAGTAAATATGAACAGTTATATAAATAAAGTGAAATAAAAATATTAACAAATATGCAATAGAATTAATAAACAAACAAAATTAAATTTTCAAGGATAACAATTGAGAAGTACTTGATCAGTAGAAGTAGATTACAGGAATGATGCCAAATACCATATTTTGTCAGGGAAGTGTCAATAACGAGCCAGACTTGATATAAAGTTAAGTGAAGGGCACCTTATGATGGTCAGATAATCATGAAAGGACACATCGCAAAAATTCAGATATCAACTTTTCGCGACCATTAAACGTACGATTTCGCTTAATGGAAAATACGTAGTATGGATTTATATGTCGATGCCGGCTGAATTTACGTAATGCACTTTGCTTTGATTTTCCGATGCTCCCCGCGCCATGCATTTCTCTTCGGCGGTCTTCCCTTACCTTTGCACCGCCTCAGCATCCATAAATATCGCGCGTAAAGACTTGTGTAAACAGGTCGCGATGTGATATATCAGATCGGCAATATCTCACTTAAACGTACGCATTTCAAAGGCTTTTCTTTCTCGAGCCACGATTTTGATCGCGCCATTTTCGCGATATTGATCGAATAAATATTGAGCGACGTTTGTCCATACTGAACGAAATATTTACACCTGACCTTTTGCATGGTTTTGATGAGCGAACTCTGCCTTCAGAACCGTGACTGCCACGAGCGTTATCTGTGATCTTCAGTATTCGGGCGCAGCTTCTAACCGTTAGCTGCGAATCAGTTCTGTACAATTTCCTGGGGGTTTAAACGATAAAATAGGGCCATTTACGAAAGGTTACACGAAATTGTACGGGTATCGATGTCGATTACAAAGTTTTCCGCTAAATACTCGCGTGTTGTTCTTGGTTAGAGAATCGAAGGATGGCGGAAATTAGGTTCTGCCTATAAATATCCGTATCCCCTTTACCCCGTCGAGTTCGTGATAAACTGCTGGGCCGGGAGAACGACCATTTGGCACACGATGCACTTTTGCGCCAGTTTCTCCGCGGGAGGGATGCTATTTTGCTGGAAATTCAGAAACGTGACGTGTAAAAAAGGAGGAAGAGCGAAGGAAGCGCTTAAGAGTCGAGTGGCGCACTGGGACGCTATGGTCGTCGGTCAATGTAACGTCGTTTTTATCACGAGTGCGGAATTATTCAAAAGACTGACCCGCCTTATAACCACTCTTTCGAAAGATACAACATTTCTCTTTCGTCTTACAAAATCATACCTTAGATAAATACACTTACAGACAATGCAGCAATATTCTCAAGACAGATGTGAAAACTTTGTCCTTATTACCGACTTAAACGTCCGTCCATTAATATAATCGAATTATATGCATAATTAAATATCATACAGATTAAAAGTCAATGCGAGCACAGCGCAAAAAAATACATCTTTGATCGAAATTTGTCCTCTCAGTGCGACTTAGAGAATTTTAATTTACATAAAGTACCTTGGAAACGAGGAGCTCATTTAGTACATACCTTTCCTTACGAGCGAATTAATTAAACTTATTATTAAATATCAGCACCGAAGTTTTCGATGTGAATTACGAGTCGTATACCTAAGTTCCATTGCAAAGACGATTGCCCTCCTTTCTTATGTATAAGAATTAGTTCTCGAGGCTCAACCGCCTCGGTGAGAACATTAGTTTCTCCACTTCGTTTTAAATATTGCCTCGACCCACATTTGCAGCCTCGAAGGTACTCTGCTGATCGTGACTTGCACTACGAACCACCGCGGAATCATTTAAGCGACCATTAGCGATTGAATAATTGAGAGGGGATGCCATTTTCGATAACTGCACGGTTTGCTCGGTTCTCCGCGCAACGGGAAGATTATAACGAGCAACAATCGGCCGGCACCTCGTCGATCGCGAGCAAATGGGATTGCGATTAGGGCGGGCGGCTTGCCAAATCTTTTTTTTCCTAGCCTCGATGATTATACCGAGGGCTGAGCGAGTTTACGGAATCGAGCATCGCTTTGGCTTTTCAGGAAATTCGATTCGAGCGCTTTTTCAAATAATCCAGCGTGGAGCAGCATTTTTTAATCGCTTACAGACGACAATACGTTACTTTTATTATATAACATTGGGTTTGGAAAGTGAAATCGGTATTTGGGATAAAGTATAAAAGATTAACTTAAGTAATCATGGAAGTACATCTCTGAAGAATGAAAAGATTCTATGGTTAATTCTGCAGCGTGACTTAAAAAAAAAAAAAACTGTAGTATATTCTGAAACATGAATATGGAAATATTTTTAGATGTGTAGGGGTTTTAGTATCTGCGTAAATAAAAAGCAAAAAGACTCATTTGGCTGATTATTTGGCTGATATTTTATTAAAACTCAAATTATGCTAATCGTGTGTTTCTTGTGTATAATTATAGTCAACAGCAGTAGGGGAAGAATCGTCGATAATCGTATGAACATTATCCTCCCATTAATTTAATCACTCGATTCCCCCATTAAATATTGTACCAATATTGTTCGCCTACCCCTCCCCTTCTTCGTGAGATTATACAGTGGAACGTGTAATTACAAGAGCGATACTGCATTAATAATGCGCCACAAATATCCCGCGGTAATCGTACACGCGAGTCCCATTACGCGAATTACTTAATTGACGTCGGTTTTCCACCAGGCGATTATTTGGGTTCGTTAAAGTGAAACGAAAATGTGGGAGACGGAGGGAGGGAGGGAGAAAGAGAGATAGATAGATAAATATAGAGAGACATATAGATAAGTGAAAGATAAACGCACAGATAGATAAACAGATAAACAGACAGATGGATGAATAGATAGACAGCTGGAGAGGTGGATGCTGATTTTGCACACGAAATTCATTCCTCTGTAAATTAAATTCATATTTTTCATCGATCTAATTCACCTTTTTGCAATTCGAATCCTTCGAAAGCATAAGAAGAATATCCATCGTAGTTATAATTCCAATGGAAAAATTGTATTGCATACATATAATAATACTTGAATATAAAACACTACAGAAGAGCGTAAAATTACACGAAGTGCTTGTTTACCATAAAAAATATTTATACACATGGGCACACACTGTGTATACAAATTCATTTATATAATAATTCTCTGTCTGCCGCTTTCAATTAATATACACATTCGTGAAGCATTTATCGTAATCTAACGATCAATTACATCGATCCAAGCGATCACTGTTACAACAATCGACCAAAATATTCCTCGCAGATTTGATTATTGACAATCCTTCTTGACAAAGGAAAGAAAACCTCGATTTCCAAGAGGACCAATTCCATTTGCAAAATGCCGAATTTTCGGCGCTCAATCTGCAGAGTTGGAGATGAAGATAACCCACGAGAGACAGCGAGAGAGAGAGCGAGAGAGAGAGAGAGAAATAGATACATAAACAGATAGATAGAAAAAGAGAGGGAGGAAGATGGAGAGAGAGAGAGAGGAATAATTTCCGCAGAAAAATTCCCAATTCGCGGAGCCTGCTCGTGAAATTAGTCGCCCCAGGCGAGGTTGGTTATGTAACCGCGAAAACCACCGGAAATCGGACGCATGCGACAAAACTGCTGGGAGGGGGGCCGTGGAAACGCGATTAGTTTGAAACGATAGATCGATTTTCGGCTCGTTTGTGGCCGCTGGCTAACGATCCCTCGAGTTTTCCCGGGACTATCCGTGAAATCGGGAATTTGAGAGCGTAACTAGCTCTTTGGACGTATTCAGGACGATAGATATATGTGCATTATAAAAAAAAGAGAGCAGAGAGAAGAGTGTCGATATGTAGACCATCTATTTTAATAGTGGTGTAAAATCAGGTTAGTTAAATTCGCATTAAAGAAATGAATGTAATCAAATTGGGGATTGATAAATTGGCAAAAATATTGCTGGACTTGATGAAATTTATTTGCATTTTAGAATCGACTAATATGCTAATCTTTGCTTTTCTCGAGGGAATAAAATATGGATTTATATCACTTTCAAAATAAACGGACTGTATTATACTGATATATGTGTTGATATAAAATTGTAGAGGATCTTAAAATATCTATCGTTATTAAGTAATGCTTTTTTTTTGTAAAAAAAACGACTGAATCGTCGTTTCGTGGAGTTTTGATGGTTTTGGCATTAATCGCGGTATTTTAACTTTTTCGAGTGCTAAACAATCTTCTTTCACATGCAGAGTTATACAAATCATACAAGAAGTAAAGATAAATGAATTATATTTTGTAATAGCTCACTTTTGCGAGTAAAAATATTATTTCCTCATTAAGAATAATACATGTTTTATATGGACTACTCTTCTTCGATGATCATTTGATCGTAAATAGAAGGATTCCTGGAGTATATCATCAGCATGCGAAAGTATTCGATTATAAAAGTGCGGAACGCGGGAGCAACGTTTTAAATCGATAAAGCTCGAGAAAGTAGAAGTCCTGAAACGACGACCGTTCCAGAGGATCAGAACTATGCTGATAAACCGGTTCGCAGAGATCGTGGGGCTGTGAAGAAGTTAAATCAAAGAATTATCAGAATTCTTTGCCGTAAGAATGCGGCAATTTTCCTCCACGACGATCCTGGGCAGGGATAAAAATCTGGTGCCCGTGGATCACAGTTGTACGGAAGCTAACGAAAAGCATGCCTTGTAAAACATTGCATGTAATGCAACAATCGCTAAAACTCATCCATCCAAATTAACTTTCGATGATGATTTTTGCACCTTCGTTTTAAAGACGAATACCTCTTTCTCGAATATCCACGAGCAACACTCGATATTCCTGAATTTCCATTCTCGACTTCTCCACTATACAATAACCCTGTTTTCACTACATAATTAATAACTCAATAACTCTCGTCCGCGAGGAGAAAATGCAGAAGAGCAAACGAGTACAGTGCACGAGTGGCATCGCGCAGTTGCACCAGCTTGTTATTAAAACCTTCGCGGTTCTTCGTACATTTGACTTCTGGTATTGATTTTCGAGGAATCCAGCTGAAAACTTGCTGTTTGCGGTTGGCATAGATTTCACGGATCTATACGCCTGTCTATTCATCGAATCGTCGTGCATGGCTACAGGCGAACCTGTCAGCGCCAAAGGTCTGATACATCACGGTTGTATCCACTGGAGAATTTCGAATTGCTCGACGTCTCGTCTCGACGCCAAATTAGCGGGATTAGTTAGCTCAAAGCGTCGTGTCGCTTACACAGGAGGCTCGTGGATGAGGGTATCGGGCCTCCCAAGAAAACGGCGCGTAGATAAGGGCGAAAGCTTCCTCCCGATTTCATTGCTGGCCAAGGAGGAATTCATGAACGGGCGATGGAGGAAAAAATTGATATTAACCCTTAGCGCTTCGTTTGCTCTGCTAAGCAGATATTTATTAATAATTCCCCCACGCCCTTCTGTTAACAACTATTTGATTAGCACAAGGATCCATTAATTTAATTTATTAATTTAATTCAACTCTAATTTTAATATATAATTCGTAAAACTTTGAAGAATTCTATCACACATTCAAGCGGAGACAAAGAATGTGGAGGCAAAGAAAAGGACAATGTTTTGAAACTGCGAAACGGACAAAAATTCGAAGTGTATATACATGTATATATATGTACATATATATGTGTTTGTAAATTAATAAACTTTAGGCGTTGGACATTCGACTCTTTACCTATGGCAGTTTTATTACATCCTCGCACTTGAGGCATAGAAAACCCTTAGTCGATGAAATAAGAAGAAATTTCCGCATGGACAGGACGAGAAATTGTCCCTCTTCCTCTGAAACTAGATTAAATGGAAGGCTTCGTGTAGTGAAAAGAGGTGAAAAAAGGGGACGCCACTGTATGTTCTAAGGGACAAGAAAAAGGTGGGATACAACGGACGAGCGAATATTGCGATACTTGTCCAAATAAAGCCAAGAACGTACATCGGAGACTCTTTCGAAATGTATCGCACCAGAGTAAATTACGAAATGTAACACTCGGGTCTTCTTCGAGCTCGAATAAAGCGTATTTGTAAAATGAATAGAGTAAAGATGAAAAAGAGTTCCCTTTTTATTCGTCATTTTCATTCGTCTTTTCGTATAGATCAATATTTCTTTTGGTCCTTCCAAGGGGCTTTTTTATCTCTTCAAGAGCAACAATGACAGAAACCATAATAATAATAATAATAATAATAATGTTCTCGTTATATTGTAGAGATTTATGGGATTGACAAGTATTTATTCGCCAGCGACTTGTGTTGATAAGTAAAGATACTTTATTAATATTAATTCATTTATTTACTAAATATTAATATCAATAAGATAATTCAGTCTGACTCTATACTCTAGCTCTTTACTTTCTTCCTGACTCTGGCATTTTACTCTGCTCTTCGACTCTGATTCCAACCTTTCTCTCTGTCCTCTACTCTATAACTCTCTGCTCTGCTCTCTGGGATGCTCTGTAACTAACTGCCCTTCACCCTCAATGCCTCTGCACGCATCCCCTTTTATTCGTACACATTCACGTTCACCCATCGACCACGTGTATTCCTCAAACCATGTATTACCTAAAACTAAACCAAGTATTCCAATCGCTCTTCCTCCACCGTCTTACAGCCCAAACACTCTTCCTTCGATCGCACGCACTTACTACATACTCATCAAAATATTTATCCATCCTCACGCCTGACTATTTTCACATTTACACGATACGGATCGACGTAGCGTGAAGTATGGCGGTAAGGCATGCGAATGAAGTTTATGCGCTACCATCGCGCCTATTCCTGGGATCGCGTTGTTCCAACGTATTTATCGCCTCCTCTCGCGGCGGTACCTATATTTATCGACCCTCACAATGGGATTAGCTGAACGGTGTAAAGATATATCAGCTGTTTGAGCTTGGCTACGAAACGATCAGTATTATCCCTGGTTAATTGTATTTTATAACGGCCGATTAAATAAGCTTCACGCCAGGGAAATATTGTTCTGAATCGTGGGCCACATCGGCGGTCGTTAATGGCCCTTCGAAACTTCCAGTCGCGTTGTTCCCACGCTTCGTATAAAACGCGGGAGGGCTCTCGCTGGTGATGCGAAAAAAAAAAGAAGAACGAGAAATGTATTAGCACGCGATCGAAAAACTGCCTTATAGGATTAACAAGTGGGTGCTTTATTTAATGGAAGAGTCTGTCATTGAACAATAAAATAAATTCCTGGTTTGATTCTATTTTCATTTTTACCTTTGGTTTCATTCGTATTGCTTATTCGTATTTGACATTAGAATTAGGTAAGTCGAAATTGATTTCGAGACATTTCGTGGAACCGTTTTATTTAATGTATCGCCTCTTGTTCATTACTATATTTTAGCAAAGTACAGTTTCTTAGTTAGCAAAGTAAAGCCAGTCTTGGTAAAGTGTAATTCCGACACGTTTACCGCAGAAATTTTTAATAAATTCAGTGAAAAGGATGTACGATGTTTTTAAAAATCGCATCCGTGTTCTTCTTTCGTTACAAATTGCAAAGAATATTTTATCGATGAAGAATCGTGTTTCACGAGCGAGACCTCCAAACCGCTCGTTTAAATTTCCTTTCGATGCCGGCGAAAACGAATTCCAAAGACAGATGTCGCGCTTCAGAAAGAGTCCGTTCTCTGTGTTTCATCTGGTTCCATCGACTTCGTTTCTCGTATCATCGAGCACCGATTTCCTTTGTGAATGAGCGGCCCCTTATTCCGCCCCTTCGCCCCTCGGGCAAAAAATCGATCCCAGCTCTCGAAAGTAGGTACTTTCGGTTCTGTACGAAAATTCGTTTCTGGCGTTCTTTCCATGTAATTTGCAAAAAGTGAAAACAATTCTGAAAGTTTTCTTGCGCACGAAATCTGAGCGCTTAACACTAGAACTATCAAACCAGTTAAAATCAGGTCAGTCGTTTCTTTAAAAAATCGTAGTGCTTTATAAAGATCTATTTTCTGAGATTTTCCATGATTTTCATGCAGTATTTAGATCACCATTTTGATTCATTGCAATTTCCTTTTACTCTCCCCTTTTTTTAAAAGATGTATGTGGTGTTCTAAATATGCCCAGAAAGTGGCTGATGAAAATCTTAAAGGCAGTTCAACTCCAACCCCCCTTTCACTCCTCTCAATAAGATGATAATGCCTTTCATAAAATCCGTCTTTCCGGATCGGCCTTCGTTTCCATTTTACCGCATTCGAGACAAGTTCCTCGAGAGACGTCGATTCGACCTTTGACAATTTTGATACGACGCTTTATCTTGATTTTTCTCCACGGCCGCCAGGGCGGCAGCCCTTGTCAATCGACTGGATTAGATTTTATTCTACCGCTCAGAGTGTTGACCTACATCCATCTTTCAGGATTTTCGGAGGATACCTCTCCTTTGTTTTCATTTGCCAGCATTCCAGAAAATACGGAAGGCGCTCTTTCGACGTTTGAAAGTGCGCTTCGGGAAAGAATTAGGCGAAAGTTGCAAATAAACCTGGCTGGGTTGTAAATAATAAAATAAAAATGGTTGTAAATACTTGGGGAACGATGTTCGAAGGTGCGTGAATAGCTGAGAGCTCCTGAATTAATTGAGCACGTTGCTGAGCACGAAATAAGCAATAACTACAGAAGTAAGAAAAAGCATACTGCCGAATGCGTATTGTATTATTATTAAGTTATAATTATATTATTATTAAGTAATAAAGTGTTATTAAGTATACTGGTTTGTGTTGTTTCAACCATACATTTTTTCAATTCGAGTTAAACGCCGTTACTCTGCAATAGTTTCTTGCTTTCTTTGGCGTTCGAGCTATACTGTCGCCATCGATCTTTCTCGAAAGTGCATTCGCATATGCATCATATTATTTTATCGACGCGCAGGTCGCAGGTGTCACTCGACAATGACTTCCTCCGGAAAAGAGATTTTCGCGAGAGAAGTGGCGGAGGGAGGGGCTGACAGACGTGGTTTACGAGCGCAGTGCCACGTGCTGTAAAGTCCTTTCTAAGCGACAGTCGAGTTTATTTCGGAAATACATCTCACAATTAAATTTTAGGGCAGGATCTCTTGATATATTTTTTACCATTAGCTGCTCAACTTTGCTTCCACCATTTTCCTATAAATCACTTTGGTGTTAAGTAGTGGTCCATATAAATAGATCGTAAACGTGGTAGTAGTCATAAACATCGAAGTAGTGGCCAACGATGGACGATACCTTGTATCATAAATGTGTAACCAGTTTTTTTTACAATCAACACTCAAAATCCTCGTCAGTTTGAATTATTGATATCTAATAAGAATTTAATACATCGTTGGATAATTGAAGTGAATCAATTAATTTTATTGATATTGAGCAACAAATCGAGTTTCACTGTGATTAAACACACGAATAAGCCATGCAGTTATAAAAATCGGTATAAATACTTGATTAAACCTGAGTATATTTGTATAAAAATCTATTTTTACACACGTACGTGAAAACATTCTGAAAAAATCTATTTCTACGCACATACGTGAAAACATTGTGTAACAAAGAACGTAGGATGACAGCTACTGACTTATTTCGAATTTATCACCGAGCGCCGGAGGTGGTATTAAGTAGAAAATTCTATCGATGTACTTCCAGTGGAGCAATTTATCCCGACATGTCCGAATAGATCTCTTCGAATGTAATTATCTCGAGGCTACGACGCACCTGAAGAGATTCGCCGACCTTCTTGTGTACCCTGCCATTTCTAGGAAGAGTATCGTAATGGCTGCTCCGTGTTCCATCGATTTACTACCTCACCTCGACGATCCGTCCTTACATATTTCAAATTCTCGATATTCCACTTCGCGGTGAAAAATCCACAGCTAGATGTCGGATACTGCATTTTTACGTGCTCTTGAAAGGAACATCGAACTTTGGACATATACAATGGATAATACAGCGAGAAAGTTGGATGTAATATACTCATAAATCCACGACAATACACTCAAGAATAACGCCACATGTCAAATGCGCATAAACTTCATTGATTCGTACAACAAATCTGATTTGCAGATGGAGAATTGTCTATAATCGCTGATTTTTGGAGAATCAAACAAAACGAAATGTAGTTTCCACTTTGACTCTGATCGAGATTATACTGAATTTGGCTCGAGTTATTGCAATATTTTCGAATAAATCGGTTGCAAAGTTCGATATAGCGAACGTCCAAGGCGACAAAAGCGCTTTCGTTCGAAAGCCAACGGAGTTTATATTCAGATTTTAATCACGCTCGCGTGTAGTGCATTAATTTTACTAGATTACGTGCTATGTGTTCTGAATGTAAACGGTCCTATTTATGCGTCGTCGCGTAACGAACAAGCTAAGCTCTCCATAATAGTGGGTGGCTCTTTGTAGCGCGGCTCAAAAACGGGAATACGATGCGTTGCTTTTATCCGGTCCAAACCTAATGACTTCTCTCCTGGCAATGGTCGGTGCAGCGCGGTTCGAATTACCTCTGCAGCCGTCTGCATGTAATTTCCAAAACTTTTTCGCAACGTGACTATCGAACGGATGGATGATCGCTGAAGGACGAGCGAAAGAAACGAGCAACGTCACGTCGAATCGATTTAACGTTTAAGAGATTAGCAGATGATGGATTATGGAATCGAGACAAACCCCTTATCCATCCTAAGCTCTTCTATCTGTAACGTTTATCTGTGTTTCGTACAGTTTCGTACACTTGGAAGCTTACAAAAATTACTCCACTCTGTTAACCCTGAGACAATCCTTAATACTGTACTGCCATTCGAGATCTCATTAAATTACTCGACGTTCTCTTGAAAACACTCCAAGGAGAATTGTGTATGAAATCAGCTGAATAATGTGGAAACAACTTATATCGGTTAACCTCGTAATTACGTGACTCGTAGGAGAAATTGTTGGAGCGAGTTACGCATATTTCGACGCGATTCGATGCAGAAAATCATGACGTAGAAACTAACGATTGCTAAAGGACTTTCCTCGATTTTCGAGAGTCGTCGCAGTCCGCTGTGCGATTTTATATTCCGCGGAAGTAATTATCTGCAATGTTGACCCATTAATACTTTATCAAATAACGTGAGCAACGTGTGCATCGCGGCGTAACAAATGTTGTTTGCAGAATTCCGGATGCTTTGATCGGCCGAGCTTTCGTTTAATATTTACATCGGCGTTTGAGGAGGCAGCGGGATAAACCGTGAATATTAAAATCTGCCAGGACGAAATACGGGATAAAAATTCAAGAAGAGTTCGCGAACGTTACCGCAGGAGCTTTACGCTTTTTGTCCGAATGGAAACCGTGAAATCCTTCTTTTTTTTTTTCTTTTTCGGACGGAAGCGATTTTTATTAAGAACCGGGCGGTGCGCGTTTCCATCTGTGGAATCCGGGGAAGATTTAATGGTCGACGGGAAGGAAGGAAAAAAAAAAGGAAAAAGAAACAAATGCTCTCCGCAAGACTTCTAAATAGAGCGTGACTTGCAAACCAGGTATTTCGAATCGATTCCACTTCTGCCGCGGAGGCGAAGAAAGAGCGTCTTTTTCTTTTCTAGCTTCTTAATCCTTCCATTTACATGAAAATAACTTTACTGCATTGCTAAATATAAATTTGAATTATGTATTTATTGAATTCGAGAGGCACAGAGTTCTTAGAATGTTATATATGTCGTGTTGAAATCCTAAGAAAATGATTTTAACGATCGTAGCTTTCATTACTGAAGAAATGTACAAATCAGAAAATGAAAAAATGACCTAAGAAAGCGAATTGAGGCCTCAAAAAGCGCGTGTATAATATTACAAAAGATGTTTTCGTCCTTGGATAAAGTTTTATCCGAGCAAAACGGTACGAAATTGTAAATCAACTCGATACATCGATGCAGGAATATAGAGGAATAAATTCGCCCCGTCAATTACTCGAATATCTCTGCGACGTGATGAAAGGGCGAGCGGGAGTATAAAACGTAAGCTTCGATGACGCGTTTTAAGTCCTCGGTACAATTCCACCTACGTGTGACGAATAATAACGCGAAATGGATGAAACGATCTGTCAGATGTCCGCGCGGCAGTTCTCGAGCCGGGATAGAGGAATCCGCATCGATATCCATGAAACGCAATTTAAACGTCCGTCGTGTCCCGACACAATGTCTGCGACGCGTCCCGCAATGATACACGAAAAAAGTCCGTTCGAGGAATTTCCATTAACATGGACTCTCTTATCTAGAACGGGACATTTCGCGGCACTGAATATCTGCACGGCAGTATTCGAAGGTACGCGTACACAATATAACACGACGAGCAGTATCTGATGATCCTTTGCACTATGAATTTACATTGAAATAGAGGTACAGACAAATAAAATAAAAATATTTTATGTATTTTCGTGTAACGAGTTTGAAAGATATAGAATAAGATATTATGAACACGTAAACTCTAATAATTAGTAATACAATTTTGTGTGATACTCTACAGACACTTGTATAGACAGTGTACAGGGGTATCGTTAAAAATGACGCATGCGCAGAAGCCACTATGCTGGTGTACTGCTCAAAATGACGCATGCGCGAAAGCTACTATACTGGCGTGCTATTCAGAATGACGCATGCGCAGAAGCCAATAAACTCGCGTACCATAGAGAATGACGCATGCGCACAAGCTACTATAGTTGTTCTGCTGGAGGCAGAGATAGGTTGCGCGAAAGCCGTTATAGCGACTTACCGGAGCTAAGAAGTTAAAGTTCAGACGTCGCCAGACGTTATACGACGGTTCTTAGGATCAGCCAGTCCCATTTTCTCGTATTTTTTCCACAAGATCGCATCGCGGATTCCGGCGTTGATGGCAGCTTATTCACGTGGGCTTACAAGAAGTCGTATATCGAGAAGTTTTCTATCCCCGTGTCATTCGTTTTCCCTTTTCACGAGAAGGGACGACCCCCGGATGCGTTTATCGGCTTCCCTCTTTCGAGAGAGACGCGAAAGTCTCGAGGCGGTTTAAATGCAAATGTGATATAAAGCTGACGTGGTCTCGATCGCATCGCTATTTGTATGCCCGCGTTATTTTCGACCCGATGGAAGCCACGGGACTCCTGAAAACGTCCCTTCATTTTCAGGATCTTCGCTCGTCGAGACGAAAATCAGAAATAACAGAAGATCTCTTCGTTTAATAATATCGAATAGAACTTTAAATTAAAATCATCATGATCGATTTATATAGTCGATTTACGATATAGTTCATAGGCACTTTACGATTTGTCGATTAACACGAAGGATAAGATAATTTCCGCGGAGGCTCAAGGAAAATTTATGATCCAAATGAAGTAATTACTCGGCTGCGAGATAAAAATAATAATTTAACCGGTATTATCGATGTACTCTGCCAGTCGGAGTGCTGGAGAATTTCCGTTTTTAATCTATCTCCAGCATTATATCTCCGCGTACTTTAAACTTTTTAACTGGCACTCCCAACTTTTTTAAATTGACCTTTCCAGCTGCTCATTTCAATCTCTGGCGTTCGAACGACGGAGCATAAAATAAATATTAACGCAAATCAACGGATTCTCGAAGCGAACGTGCAATACGCGAGGGATAAATTAATATTCGTTTCCCGAGATTATTTTAAGAGGAGAAAGATTATTATCTCCGAACTGAAAATACCGGGAGAATATTCTACTATGCATAATTTTATACGATGTACGAAATGGACGTTGGACCGCGATGAAAGTTGCATCGAAGTACGAAGTACCTGAAACTCGAGGAAGGAAAGTACGATTACGACGGAGTGCAACAACACGATTAATTATCGGTTTCATTCACTCCTTTCGTCTCTAACGATAGACCAACCCTTCGCTTACCTCCTCGCAAAGTCTTGCGGCAGCTTTCGATTCCACCAAAGAAATCCCATTAAGGCCATAATTACAATTTCAACGGCAGCGCTCGCTGACAAATAAAGCCCTTCCTTAGATTCCGACTACGAGAAGCGATGAAAACGAAGCGCATTCCTGCACCCAGTCATCCACTCTCTCCACGATTCCTCTCTAACAGACATCTTCTAATCATTTATGAACACGATACATCTATTACTCTTGATTTTGATTCTTTTCATGCAGTATTCACTGCTCAGAGACGTGACTAATTTCGTTTTATACTTTAATGAATGTCTATTGCGCTCGATTGTAATACTGATTTCACGATTCAATATTCGAATAAGGCAATTTAGACTTCCTTTTTGGGGATTATTCCAATTGTGTAATACCGTCGATTTTTTATCTTTTCGCTCACATATTACGTTTTTATCGCATATGAATTATACATTACTGTTCGTAGTTTTGATAAATGACGTAGGAAATTTGCCATGTAAGCACTGAGAAAATTGGCGCGCCAGAGAAGGATGTAAAGCTGATTCCAGTTTAAGAGACGGAGAGTGAGAAAGTGCTTTGTAATTTACGGAGTACCGACTAAATGGAGGCACATCGGCAGGTCGAGCTTCACCTTCGGTTTTTCTCCCTCCGTTTTTCTTATCACTTTTCTCTGCCCCTCGCCATTAGTTACTTCGATTTTCGACCTTTCAGAGATTAACGGCGGCAGTAAAAGAACCTGGTTATTAAGTTGTTGAAAAGTTCGTATTAAGATTATGGGCAAAACTCTCTTATTTTCATTTTGATATAGGCGTACGTCGTGGTTCATAGCTCGATATTTTTCTAACCGAATTACCTTCAATGCTAAACCTCAAACAAACACGCGTTTACGTTTTCAACTTAATTTGTCTTGTTTTACAAATAATTGTATTTTAATCGTGAAAATGTCAACATCAATTTCGACCCATTGTCTTCACACCACGATGATTTATATTCTATCAATCAGTTTATACAATACCGGCCATTATCGAGAGGTAAAATTTCACGCGAAACCTTCATATCTCACAGCGAATGTCGATAAACGCAGGAAATTACGACCTAGGAAAACGCATTACCCGCATTTCGTTCATTTTCGTTTCCGCTTATTCGTGAAATCAGTGCTTCTCGAGTCTAATTAAAATCGTGACATCGTTCCGAAATATCAGGCGCTTAATTAATGAGCTTGCACGGTCCTTACGAGAGTCCCATTCGACGAGGTAGAAACGAGCTTGTAGCGTGGAATTAATAATTTATATCTACATGTATACATTCCTCTGTTTAAAAAAAAAATATTTCAAATGATCAGCTACGAGTATCGGTGTACGTTTTTTTTTTACGTATCCCTATGCGTGGTCTCATATTAATATGTAGGTAATCATGATGACGAAAACGTGGAAAAAAAATTTCTGTGGTAATATATACAATTTAATATAAGACCATATATACATCTTTATACATGTACATGATAAAATCCAAAATAGACGATTATCTATTTATTTTAATCCAATTATGATCAGTTTTGTTGTCGCGAATACATTTTATTTTATTCAAGTCTAAATCGAAGGAGAAAGAAAGCGAAGATATAACAATAACACAACTATTCTTCTCCATTTCAATTATCCACATCGATCCGGACAATTTTACTCAGTTCGCACCTATTCGTTTCACATTCCGGTTTTTACAATTCATGAATTGTTTCTCTCTCTGTCCCATCATGTACATACATAATCAAGTTCAAAAAGGTCCCCAGAGTCGAAGAGACGAATCAATAGTAATGAATAAGGATTTTCTACCCGACTCGAGAACGTCCTCCTCGTTCAGGAAGACCATCATCGCTTTACATGATAAATTATACTGTTCGGCCGATCAGCCGTAAAATGCACGTTTAATTGAAACAGGGATGTGCAGTACTAAAAGCCAGCCCATCGAGGATATCAGTGTAAACGGGCCTTAAAGTGGTTTCAATCATCGATATCGGCTCGACGGTTACGCGAACGTTAAACGCGCTCCAGTGAAGTGCAGAATCGTTTTCGTCCGCCAAAGGCCGGGGGATAAAACTGTTTTCCACCTTGAGGGATCGATCTCGATCTAGACGTTTCCTTCGAATTAATTCGTAGAACCGCGAAGCTCTATCGGTAATACGCACCGATGATATTTACTATCGTCGAGAAAATGTCCAATACGATAAGGAAAGATCAGTCTCGAAAAATATACCTCAATAAAAAGGAATTTCACTCTCACCGCACTCACCACATACAAGAGCTTAATTAAGAAGGATATAAGAAAGAAATCCAAGAAAAGAGGAAAACGTATAAAGAATTCATTTCAGAAACTTCGACTCACTGCAATATCTTTATCTGATTGTTCCATACATTGTTTTGACCATAGGAGCGCTATTTTTCTCGATGAGCGATTAATTGAGCGCCTCGTAACAAGATGCGTGAAAGAAGCTGAGGTACCCTCTTCGTGGCCTTTGTATTTACACAACGTGGGAATTTCGTGGCGCGGAGTTAACGCGTTAACTAGCAGTCCTGAAGTGTAACGAAGCACGAGGTAACTTCGTGTCGCAGTAGATCCCTCGGTGGACCGCACAGGGGGTTGCGTATCGGAGAACTATCAGCTTACACTCGGGAAGGATATTGTCTCGCGATACACAAGTATATTCTAATTGCGATCTCTTAACGCGCGCGCTATGTTAATTCTATGGCAAACTCACGTAGCCAGTGCCTCGTTTGCACGGGTAATTATTCCGCTGCCTTCAGCGAGGTTATAATAAGATGAGGATAATAAGATGCTCCACGGCGTTCTCACCAGACTGTATTCTATTAATATTACATACATAATGACTCTCGACTCCCTTCCTGCTCGGTTATACTTCATTTGAATCGATTTCAATCTTCGATATTCCACGTATACTCTATCGACGATAAACGAGCCTTGATCAACATTTTGCGCATCTTCACCATCGTTACAATAATTATATTATAATCGCAAGATGTGCGTTATAGTCGTGAAAATACGATGCTCGATGTTCTATAAGTATATCCATTTTTCGAGGTAAACAGCGATCGTAATTGCATCGAAATGCTCCATGGAGAGGGATTTGATGTCGAAAGACGTAATAGAACGCGAATGAAGCCGGCGAATTCGCAATTGGGACAAATTTCAGGAAGGACCGACAATGAGTCGAAGACGAGGGGGAAATGCAATTAATTCCACGCAGTCAATCTGCTCGTACCCCCGAAACAAACCCATCATTGTTTCCTGAAGTTCGATGGAGCGCCAGTTGGAAATCGCATTAAATCGCATTAACCCTGGTGGATTGGTTATCAGTAACCGTCGCTGGCACAATGTTGCACAAAGCGGCCTCTTGCAACAACGGCTATTGTCGGATCTCGCGGCTTCTCCTGACGTCAAACCGTTCAGTTTAGAATTTAATCCTCCCCTGGCGCTACCTTCGTCCACGCGCAAAAATCTCAATCGCGTTAAAAAGGGATTTAGAAATTCAATGGACGGAGCATCCGCGCGTAAAACGGCTGAAAGTATATATATTTTATTTCTGGACACGATGGAAGAAACTTTAAAAATTTGTTCAATAACTATTTACATATATTCTATTAATAACTTGGATCCATGATGGTAAATAGACTTCGCTCGTTTTCTCAAACATAAATTCCTAACTTCATCCAGTCACGTTGATTTCAACACAAATTTGTAATTACATTGCGTTATAATTTTTTAACCATTTTTTTAAACCTGTTTAGAGGGAACTTACGAGGTTAAAGGCAATGAAAGAAATATATATAATATACGTAAATCAATAAATCACCAAGCTTGAATTCACTCGTAGTCGTAAAAGGATCTTTTTTCTTGAGATAAAAACCTTAAAACGCGCCGCGCGTTGTATTCAAGTTTACGATTATACGCTGCCAGAAATAAACCCCTATTTCGCACTTCGAATATAAAGTAAAATATTCATATAGAAGTGGTTTGTATATCGTGCATGTCGGATATGCTTTGACGTCATTCTTATACGCCTGGCTAGGTCGGAGTTAAATTCATTCATACATTTCCAAGAGCGTACTTCTTTGGCCGCTGTGCATCGATGGCTTCCCTTTAAAAGGATAAGAAAGTGTCCGTAATATGATACGACAGAGTTTTGCGCATATCCAACGTGGATTCAATCCCTTTGAAGGCATTCGAAAAGCATTAATATCACTGGCCAAAGTTTATCTTCGTCGGGATAAGAAATTGCCATTGGTGTACTCGACGGAACGTGCACGTAGGTAAGGCCAATTTACTTAATGGATTAGGCCTGCAAGTTATGAATTGTATGGATAGGCGATAAAGCTTTCCCCGCTGAATGTACACACACCATGCTCAATAACACCTATCCTAAGGATACCCAATTATAAAACCCGATTTCCGACATTTCATTCCACTCGATATCCCCCGAAAAAGTGTTACGCAAGAGACTACAAGGGTTTTGACTTTCAATCAGAGAATCTAATATTACCCTGATAACTTACGAAGGAACGCACTTTTAATTACGAAACAAACGACGCCTTGAGAGTGAAGTCTCGATGGCTAATTACGGCGGAAGTCATTGTTGCGCAACTTACCTAGTGGAGGGAGAAAGTAATGATGCGGAATATTTCCCGGCAGTATCGATGAATAGCGATCTTACAATTGTGCAATGCATATTTTCAAGCGTCTTTAACAAACGATTCAGGGAAAGCACGTGCGAGCGACGTCTTCTTTCGCTTCCACGATCGACGGCTTCCACGTGACGGACGAAAGCTCGCGGAAGGCCTGCATCGTCCTGAGATTAATGCGAGGAGACGAAATCCGGAAATGAGATGGAGGTCGAACTGGAGATGCGCGTCCTTTATTTAAAAGGGATCCTCTTCGGGCTCGAATGGCTGGAAACTTATATCGCGAGCCTTCCCTTTTTATTTCAACGCGGCCTTGCTCGGAGCCATAGAACCACGGTGTGTTCAACTTTAGGATCTGCCGCCCGCCTTCGCCCGGAAAATTGATTTAAATAGCCAGACTCGAGAGCCCTTTTTTTGGCTGTCGAACTTCGATTCTTGCTCTCCCCACGTTTCGGCGCTTTTCCAGACCGAGGGAGAAGTTTGGTCATATCTTGAAGAAACATCGGGGCAACATATCTCCTGATATTCGATGTTTCGCGAGAAAAGGGAGAGAGAAACGCGCCGCCTCTCCTTTTTTTCTTTTTTCTTTTTTTTTTGCTGTCTGTACCTCGTGGATCTCCACTGTTCATATCTCTGCTTCGTTCCAGCAACATTGATTTTACGATCCATAGGCAAGGATTTATTCGATTTATTCCGGAGGTTATTGCCAATATAGGACGAATTTTATTTACACTAGTTTCAGAGGGATTTAAAGATGAGCACTGCGCGACTTTGGTTCTGGAATAATTCACTGACGTGGAATTGCGTGAATTTACATTGGGTGTTCGTGAGAATTCGAAAGAGAGATACGAATTGGAGAACGTAGTACTCTAGGGTGCTTTGGAAAATTACGTTTCGATGAAAACGCGACGATGGCAGGACGCAGGCTCGTTCTTTGGTAAATTTATAACCGGCCGCCTCGCGCGTGTATCGACAGCGACGAAAAATGGATTTTTCGCAGTAATTTTCGATGGAAATTGGGAAAACCTTCTCGAAGCTCGTGTACGCTCTACTAGAATAAACGACTTCTCGTGAAATTCCTGGAACAATCCGACTGTAAAGGTACTAATTAGTTTTGCATCGATTGTCGTCGATAGCGTATTGAAGGTGTCATGAATTTACCTACGTCCATTTCGATTTTCGCTAGAAAATTGATTGACAGGCGCTTGATCGATGAAGCGCGAATCGAAATGATTGAGCGAGTCGTTGATTTAATTGACGCAGTAAGCAACAGCTTTTAAGACAGTGAACGTCCATCGTAGAGTCTGAGCGCGCTATATAGTTTATAGTATATCGTAAACGCCAGGATGGCCTTGAAATTTAACTTTTAATCGAATCTTAACCAAACACACTACTTTCATCAGTACAAATAATACTGGTGTGTTTATGACAATTACTAATGTATATAATATTTATTACCAAATACATCGAATGTAAGGCTAACGTGTAGAGATCAAAATGCTTGTTATTGCATATCCAAGGTATAGATATACAATTATATGATACGCGTCGATGAATGTACGAAAACAGAAACTTAATTAATCAAAGTTGGAGTAAAAATATGAAATGGATACACGTCGTATAATTTCATATTTACGTGACATTAAACGCCCGTTTATTTGTTTAACTTTAACAATATTCAATATATATGCCATATCATTTTTCAATAACGTGTACGTAAACATCGGCCTGGAGTGTCAGGTGATAATAGGAGGAAAATAATCATTGCAAAATACGTTATTGCACTACCCCTGAAGGGGAGGTCCGTGAGGAGCAGGAAATTTATTCATAAGCGTCAGCGATATAATTTGTTTACGCGATGCTGGGGTGGAAAATTTGACGAGCGGAAGAGATGACGCAGAGGGCGATGAAGCCGACGACTTCGTCATCCAGGCATTCCTGATAAATTTGGGCCTGTCCTCGCGATGATTTACGAGCAAATGGTTTTTTATTACTGAACAAAAAAATAACGCGAAGAGCCTACAGTGGCATAATAAACGAATGTAGGAAAAATCTAAAAACGCTTTTATCTAAAAAAAAAAACTGATTTTAAAGTCGACCAAGGACTATTAAAATTTTCCATTTGATGCGGATATTGTATACCTTTGGATCCTTCCTTAAACTCGAGAATTCGCGATTTGTATGAATCCCTGGTCTCAAAGAAATGTGATCACGCAATATTTATCTACGATTTATGATTGCCTTTTCCGTTTTATCAACTTTACAAAGAAATTTATGTACATAAATTACAATAATTCTAGTACGACACAGACATATATATATCCAGAGCCGTAGGCAAAAAGAAAGTTGCCACGGTTGTAAGCTCTCCCTCCTGGAAATATAAAATCTGAAATAAAACTTATATACAGATATATTAATCCAATGTATATATCATTTTCCAGCTATTTTCTGAATTTATGATTTAATTTATTCGTTCAAAATATGAAATGTTGCTCCCAGACATCTTGCTCGGTTTCAATCGATAATATCTGATGACTTGTTCTTTCTTTCCCGACAATCTGGATTTTATTACCTCTCGTTACGATCACATCATCGAGTATCATTAATTTGAAGAATAAGAATACGATTATAAACATTCTTTACCGATTTAAACCGCACAAGCCACCATCCATGCGCTTGTCTCGCTCCACTCGACATCAATCAGGCGACCACAGCCTCATTCTGCTCGAATGCCTAGCCTAATAAACGTTTCTGGTCACGTCTCGAATGATTGCTGCGCTCCACACGTTGCGCTCCCGTTAAAACCTCATTCCAATTACGAAATGTGTTCTTGTAATCAATTAATTCCGCAAGCCTTGGCACCGGTGGATACAAGCGCACGTTCCTCGTAGGTGAGCTTTTCGAGCTCGTGCGCGTGTATACGTCCTTCGTAGCGAAGGGGTTAAACTGCGGTTCTCAGGCCAAGCGATTCCAGGAGTCGGACGATGGGAATCCAGTGGGCAAACGGACAAAGGGTCAGGGGCGGGCGGGCATCGATGCTCCGTGAATTATTCTTCCACGGCGCTCCTTCCTTAATGTCCACCCGTAAAACAGCGGGATCCTTTAAATAGTAAGGAAGCTTTACGACTCGGCACTTGCCAGAGGGATCACTGCCGGCGGAGAGGAGAGAGATAGGAGGAAGGCGGTGGAAAGCTGCGAAGAGGAGAAGGGACGAGCGAATGAATGGCCGAGTGAGTGAGAGCGAGAGAGCGCGAGAGAGAGAGAATAAACGGGTGAATGAGTGAGCGAGTGAGATGGTGAGATAGTGAATGAGTGAGTGAGTGAGAGGGAGAGTGAAGGAGTGAACGAGTGAGTGAGTGAGAAAGCGAGGGAGTGGACGAGTGAGAGAGCGAGATAGTGAATGAGTGAGTGAGAAAGTGAGAAAGTGAACGAGTGAGAGAGTGAGATAGTGAATGAGTGAGCGAATGAGTGAGAGAGTAAGCGAGTGAACGAGCGAGAGAGTGAGAAAGTGAGGGACTGAACGAGCGAGAGAGTGAGATAGTGAATGAGTGAGTGAGTGAGTGAGAGAGTAAGCGAGTAAACGACTGATTGAGAGAAACAGTAAGCGAGTGAGTGAGTGAGAAAATGAGCGAGTGAGCGAGTGAGTGAGGAAGAGAATGAGACAGAGAATGAGAGAAAGACAGAGAGAAAGGAAGACCTCGTGAAAAGTTCCCTTCGCCACTTCCTGGTTCTTTATCCCGACTTTTCTCTTGATGCGACCGCTCAGACGAGGATCTCCACAGCGTGGAACGATGGTGAAGCTGCTGAGACCGAAGGATAACTTCCAGGCTGCGTCTGCATCTCGATTAGTTCCTTCGATTAATCGACGCTAGAAACAGCGGGGTGAATTTTACGGGCAATTAAGAAGAACGGAGAAACTTGGAAACCGCTGTAGGGATGTAGAAAAAAACTTCGAACGATTTAGTTCTCCCGAATGCTTTTCGTGCACTTTTATAAATCGTGAAGTTATTTAATATAGACATTAGTATATATGTATGTTTATATATATATGTAGATATATATACGTATTTATCGTGCATGTATGTAAAGTTAAATGAGTTCATCCAGTGCCTAGTACTTGCCTAACCCATCTAATACCAAAAATATCTGTTGTTTGGAAAGACATTTATCCAATGAAAATCCTTTTCTTTCCAGGAAATTGAAAACATCCATGACTGCAGTCTTGAAAAGAGCTATTCGATACAATGAAGATCCATGCTTAAAGTTGGTCCACTCGCTTCTTAAATTACGATGCGGACTGATGATCCAGATATTTTGGCAAACACAGGTAATATTTTTCGTTCGTAAATCACAGACCCTCCTGGCTCTCTGCCTTTTTCTCGAATTCCAGATGAGCCACGGGAGATGGAGCATAAAAGGATACGTAAAAAGCGAGAACGCAGCTCTCAAAATATTTTCCCGACTTTCGTGCGACGAGACCATTCTTGTACATCAACCAAAGACACTCTCAGAAATTCCTGGACTGTATTGCGATACACACACTGCCGCCCAAAAGTCTTCCTACTCGTCACCAAACCCAATATTTAGTACGACTCTTCAAACTTCGTTATACATACCTACCCATCCTCTTGAAACAAAAATCGAGCGCGAAACCCCCTTCGACATCTTCCCTTTCATCGTCTAACGATATCCTCTCTCTTCTCAAAATCTCCAATCGTTTCACAGAATTTCACATTATTATCCTACCATAGTTATTATCATTTCACTAGCTGCACAAACAGAAATTAAACAGCCAAGGAAAGAGTCTATGCACACAGAACAATTAATATAAACTAATACTAAAAACAAAAAAGTAGAGAAAAACTCAAAGTACGCTTTACGCTTACAAAATAATCCTCCAAATAATTCATTTCTCCTCCATTCATCGAGGAGAGCGATAAACAAACGCGTTACAATCCTTCTGGAATTACAAGCGAGATTCCTCTAGTTCGACGATCCGCGCCTCATCGATCTTCCTTGCAGCCGTAATCGAGCAATCGAGCCATCGTCGACTCACGTCCGTCGTAATCCTGTTTTCCTCCTTAGCTTATTACGAACTTCTCCGTCGCCTCCAAACAGGTCGACGTTCCCTTCGCGCATTAGTGCGCAGCTCCAGCTCGAAGTCTCCCTCGCATTCTCTCTCCGTCTCGCGAGGCTTTAACGGTTTTAATGGGGAAGAGGGGCCAACTTCCGGCATGCCGTCAAAATATCGAAGGGACCCCCCCACGTGCCGCCCCTGAGATTGCTCGAGTGAAAACTTATCAAGCCCTGTAATTTCGCGCCATACAACCTGCTCACCTTCGAGGCTCGTGGCTCTCTGGTGGCATGGAAGACGCGTGGCTAATCATCCGGCGCCGACGATGCTCCTGTGGGCTCGAATCAAAGTCGTATCGAGGAATTGGGAGAATTAAGATGGCGCTTTGCTGCGCATAAGTGCTTCGTTTTGAGCTGATCGTGCGCAGTGGCTTCTGGATTTTTCTGCGCATAAGTGCTTCGTTTGAGCTGATCATGCGCAGTGGTCTCTTCTTCTACATTTTGAATTGGAAAGTGTATGGTTATGGTTGTTTTGAAAATCGGAGATAAAACTGGACGAGTTGGCGGCAGAGGGATGACGTGGGAAGAATTTTGGGTTTTATGTGGTGTAGTTTTTAGGGCTTTTAGGTTTTTAAGCCACGGTGTTTACTTGAGATAGGAATAGCCCATCCGCAGTGGAGGAAGGAAGGGGAAATCTCTAAAGTCGGCCATGGAGTGTAGGGAGGCGATGTTAGTATATAAGGCAGTGTATGTGGCCATAAGTTTGGCTTTTGCTCGAGTTTTTAGGGAAGCGTGGTGGAGAAAGTATTAAGTTTTGCGAGTAGAGTGTTTGATATACAATTCGGTGGAGAATTACATAAAAAGTACGTAGACCAATACTAAATCTCAACTCTCATCTGTCAACAATAGTTTCGATAGTATACGTTTCGACCTGTTAATAAACAATATTTTTACCAACAGTATTTTACATTTTATATTTCTAAGAATTTTGTAAAGTGATGGATATCACTGCTCATTGATAGGTCAGCTAAATGCTACTGATATTCTCAATACGGCATGCGTGATTTTTCGAAAATTCTATACAAGAGGTCGAGGTATGTTCGGGTGATTGAGAGCCACCCTCAAAATGACATGGTACGCGAGCAGGTTTACGCTTCGTGCATCGAATCGTGCCATGGGAAAAGGAGACTCGAAAAAGGGACGAAGGAGCCTGACAGCTCTTCCTCCTTTGGATATCGATCACAGGAAATGGGAATGGCCTTTTTAGCTACGCGTCTCCACGATCCAATTTTCCTCATCAGAAGCCCCTATCGGTTGTAAAACTTTTCGTCATTCGTCATCTATCTCTCCCTCGAGGGAGAGAGAGAGAGAGAGAATCTGCAACGACGTGCTGGCGCTTCATTGCGTTCCTTGTTCGATTAGATCGACATCAATACTTAAGGATAAACGTCTCTTCCACTTGGAAAAATCCTTCATTGTCAATTTAATTCGTGAATTTTTGTAGAATAACTACGTTCATAGAAAATCACGACAAGCTTTGGAGATGAATGTTTAATTTAATATATAGTATAACTAGTTATAATAAAGTTTGTAAGCATATTTTTTATTTCACTAATGCGCTTATTCTAAAAATTAAGTTTCCCAGCACTGAAGTTCGATGTCAACCGCAGCATCGAGAAACCTTATTAAAATTTTTTAGTTCTCAAGGTGTTTCATTATCCAGGAGGCAAAAAATGGCAGTGCAGTTTTTGGAAGTGAATTTTGCCTTGCTAGATGCAAGAAGTATGTTCTGTCAAACGAGTATAGAGACTTTCGTTTTTGCGTTTATCAAGTAGGATAAACTGGGCCAAGACAAGGCGATGCTTTGCAACCTAAGGAGTTTCGCGCCTTGAAAGCATCTCCTTGGAGAATGATGTCGATCCCGCCATTCCTTGAAATTCCTCTTGAATCGCATGCCAATTTATACCTGTCTTTATGGCGCGTAAAAGCGAGATTGCGAGAAAACATTCACGTCGTTTGGCGAAGTGCGAATGCCCATACGACGATGCAAGAGTATATAGACGTGTCTTGGATAGACAAAGCTTGCATCTTTTCTTCCTGAAATTTCTTCTCACCTTACAGAAGCACCGACATTTCCACGAACAGTGAAATAACAATTTATCAAATACTCATTGGTATTCCTCGGTTTAAGTAGTTTTAAAATGGACAATTTTATATTCATTAATCCAGATGAATGATCAAAACCTTATTGTACGTAACGTATAATAATTCGCTATACATGATCAAACAATTATCGATAAAAAAAATATAATTTAATCCATCTTCTCTTAAGAATATCAAATAATTCATCTGAGCAAGAAGAAGAGGTGGAATGTGTCAAAAAATATATAAAATATGAACTGTGATTTTCACGAAAAATTTAGCAAAAGCGTCAAACACCGTAATGCAGCTGAACATTTTTTTTAAAACAAACCCCTCCATTCTCAAAACCAATATCGTAAACCTACTCGTAAGCCTCGAGAAAGAAAACTTCATTTCACGTCTTTGAATTACTTTCTGAAGCGTCTTTGTAAGAAGATCAGAGGAATCGTAGGATAATTGAGATGTTCCAAGAGAGATTTTCTTTGGCCTGAGAAAAAAGAGATATTAACGAGAGAGAATACGCGATGGAGCTTTGCCGCAAAAATTGAAAGCCGGGTCATTTATTTTCGATTTTCTAATACTCCCTACCACGCTTCTGTACCGCCAATCCGTCCTGATGATCCCGTCGATCTAAATCACATTTCGAATTCTTTCTCTCCACGGTTTGGATAGACAAAAAGCTCCACCGACGAGGTTCAATCTTCGCAGAAGCTCGTTTCGCTCCCCTACGCTTTGTTTCGCGTGTTCCACTTTCTGCAAGGACCGCCAGGATCGTTTAATTTGCCGGCGTACTTCGCACGGCCGAAGCGATTCGTTACTCGGGATATATCCCTTTACGCTCTAACCATTATTCGTCTGTCTTTACTTGCGCGAGGATCGTAGCCCAAAATCAACAGTAAAGAGAGTCGATCACTGATCCTTGGATCTTCGATCGTGAATTAGAATTCACTCGTTGATCTGCGAAAATGAAATAAGCGACGCCCAAAAGTCGAAGCTTTCATCGAGAAGATGTGTCTACATCATTGTGTACTACAGTGTCTCAAATTTGCGTTCACTCCATCTTGTATGCATTTTTCATTACGCGGCGTAGAAGAAAGAATGTAGAAATAGAAATTCCAGAGTGTAGAATTGGCAAGAAGCTGCTTCGGGCGTTTATTAAGGTCGCCTGTTTTTGTCGTAAATTCGTAGAAATCCTGGAGTATTTTGATGGTGAGCGATGAATGAGGCGCGTATTTTTTGGTAAGTATGTACATTGATTTATTTAAATCCATATATGTATATGTAAATATATTGAATTATAAATGTGAACACGAAAAATCGCTCCTGTCGCTACTCACGGTTTGCGTACGACGCGTTTATCACACCGCGAGGTTTCTAAGCCTATTTGTTCGTCGCCTGCAAAATCAGGTAGCAAATTAAATATTATCCCCTTCCTCCCTGGCATTGAAGCGAAAAGGTTCGAGGGGGGACGATTTTTCTCGAGGGGGAAAGATGTATCCACTGAAAGGACTACCCTCCCTTGAATAATTCTACAAGATAATGACATGCCTTACAACCACTGGAATTAATTAGATCGAATCAAATTTAATTTTCCCATAATCCGGTTACGCTTAACGCAAAGTCGGGGAAAAAGAATTCGGATTATGAGAAATTACACAAATAAAGGAATTTACCTTTCGTTCTGTGCTTGGTGATTAAATAATTTTGTAAATGAAATTGGTAGTATTCTGGCACTCGAGTTAATTTAATGCTACTCAATTTGATGACATCAATCAACTTCTTTACGATACTCCAATTCATTTTAATTAGTATACCAGTTCAAGTGATAAACAAAGGTGGTGAGATAATGAAGGTTCTGGCCTGTTGCTTTGAGGGGAATGAGAAAGCAGGGTAAAAACGTGGAAACTAGTGAAACGTTCGGGGGATCAATGTTCTTTCGACTGTTAAGCTGAAAAAGTTCCTTTGCCAATCAGGCGATCCCTTTTTCTCCTCGCTCGTGCAAGAGCTTGTAACGAAGGAAATTGGGGAAAAAATTCAGACACCTTGATAGCTCATTGGCTAAACTCCTGCTAAACGACGCCCAAAATTTCCGTCTCTACCACGAAATCACGAACTATCATATTTTTTGCATAAATCCACTGTGAGAATTGCAAATATGAATTAAAGCGCAAAGCAGGATAATCGCAGCATACATCGTAGCTTATGACGAAATTAAATGAATATTCATGCGAACCGATCCTTTGAAGGATAATCATTTGTAAAACGTTGTCCAAGGATAATTATGAAAAGCATTATCGTTGCTTTTCCCGTGTCGTCTCAGTAATGAGTATTTGTCATTAAAAGCCTGGCTCGCGTGGAAATACATTAGCAAAAGTTTATAGGAGGCTGACGCCTTGATATATCTATGCCTTCGAGAGATGTTATCGTGCTTTCGCGAAATTGGCTCGTTTTAATTAAAGCGGACCTCTTCAGAAGTCTCCTAATTAAACGGCCGTATATTAACCACTTCGCGAAGAGCAAAATGTTTGTCCGCTTCGAAAGAATTAGTGCTCCTAATCTTTGGAACGTCTCGAAGATTCAGCGATATATCGTAAGTATAGATAATAGAGACAGTGGGATTCTGATTTATAATCCTTACGATAAAAGCACAAAACTAATATCTATTCGTACCGAGATATGCGGTAATTTATTTTAAAGAGATTATTAACGACAGTATATTGATGTATCAGGCTAAGAGGCGGCGATACGAAGGAATTGGAAAATCCTTCTCGATCGTATCTCGCAGGCACTCGACAGATTAATTTACACACCTCAGGGAAAATCTCATTTGGCTACAAAATGCGCGGGACCAAGATGGTGTTTACCCATTTCGTACAAAACATAACATGACACTTTATTATAAAATCTCATTCGTGCTAAAATTGGAAATTTTTCAAAATCAGCGGCTTTTCCCGTGCAGACATAAAATGCAATTTCCCCCGCGACACGGCGTGTCTCATTTTTTTCGACGAGAAAATCAGGATTTCTAACGAGTAATGTAACTTAGAATATTTAAAGAAATCAAGCATGAGATTAATCGAGCATAATTAATCCACACTTTATGATGGGTTAAAATCGATCCGCACATAAGATCAATCTAAGCGCTGATCGATCGAGAAATCAAAGATATTTTGGATACGTGCTTTTACATCCAATCGAATAAAGATGTATTTCATGTTTCGCTACAACCAATAGAACAAAGATATATTCCATGCTTTCGCGATACTCCCTTTATTCCTTTCTCCGCGTATTTGCGAATGGCCAACAAATATTCTGCGTCTGCTCGTTTTTCAGGCCGACGACATCGCGAAACACTTTTTCCGCTGCAACACTTCGTCATTACGCGAGCGAGGCATTTCGAGGAAGAGCGAAAAGTGGAATTCCCTTTTGTCATTTCGCTTCAAACACTTTTAGCTTTTTGCCACGTCCAATCCCGACCACGCCGGGTTCGTAATTTATTCACGGAGGCACGAAACTTGCCGCCGCGGCGAGAAGCTTCGCTTACGTATCGTACCTATATGGCGGATCAAAATTTCAAACGAATCGACACGCTTTTCGGCGCGTTATTTAATCATACATCGCATTTTCACCGCCAACTGAATGTTATATCCTCGTCATATTCATCGCGAGCTGCCGTATCCTAAAATAACGTTAATTTTTACGACTCTCTAATATCCATCACACGATTATCCTAATATTCGATCGAATCGTTTCCTTTACTATACCAGCATACCTAAGTTTCATTCTGGCGATATTCTTATCCTTCTTATTCGATTGTTGAAGACAACGATAGGAACGATACAATTTACTGAACGACTTTTCCACTTTGGGGGACGGAGAATAAATGGAAAACGACGAGCGATCAGAACAATTATTTCCACATTTGTATATTTCGATGCTCCGCGGATATTCAGAGCAACACAAATTATCCAGCGTATTTATTAAACCGCGCACAGGTCGGAGGGAGTTGCGAGCCGTGTAATGGGAGCTTAATTACCGCTAGTGGAGCCACGTATTCGTAGTTTATTTTTCCAAGCGAATAGCTGATGAAGCACGCTAAACGTATCCAGAACCGTTGGCCGCGTTGAATTCCTTTATGTTTTTTACGCTGTCGGCTCGAGGGGAGGAGGGCGAGGAGCGTGCCTGAATTATGGAGGGCAAAAGTGCTCGAGACGTTCGCGGACGTTGGGAAATTTATAAGCGTAAAATCGACACCCCCTTACCCAGGGTACATCGCTCATTTTTTTGTCAGTTGAGACTTATCGACAGTTTAACCAACGAAATTCGTCTGGCACCGTTAATCGCCAATTATACCCAAATTACATCGAAGTCACGCAAAGTTGCTGTTATCGTCGAGCAAAAAATAAAATCGAGAGTCAAGATCGTGTTTGATTAAGTAAAAACTAAGAAATTAGTCTAAAAACTAATTACTACTCCTAACAAACTTTTCGCTCGAGATTATATGTCTTACCTAGTTTTTATTAATTACTTAATAAATTGATTAATAACTGACAAGTTCTTTCAATATACAAAAAATCCAAGAAAATTCACAAACTAACTTTTATTTTGATAAACAAGTTTTGTCGAAGCCTTGTAGTTTCCTCTTCGAGTGTACTCGTCGAATTAATTTATTCGTTTATTCGTATGAAGAAAACGCGTTTTATTTGGCAGGCAAGTTTTACGCGTTCGACTTGTGACAAGTAAGGTAACGGGCATTAAACTGATCGCGGGTCGCTTCTACGAAGTTTCTTCTGCAACGCCAACGACAACGATTCCACGCCGCACCACAAACGTAGTTTGAAATGAATCGTGTTGCGGCTTGTTTTCCTGGATCAATCTGCTGTTTTCGCCAGCGCCGTGTCGCAAGAAGCGGGCGTGCATCTGCCGACGATGGAACTTGCCAGCGCCAACTTTATTCCCCAAACTTCCACGTCCGCGAATCGAAATCGATGTTTCGATGGGATGCCAAGGAATTCATCTGTCGACGGAGCAACGCTGGGAATCCTTCGTTTTCCGAAAAACTGGCAAAATTACAAAACGACACTGTGTTTTACAGAAACACTGTGTTTTCGTGAAGCTCGCCATGAATTCTTATCGGTTTCGACTTTGCTTGCTTTCTCGAAGAAAAACAGTCGAGTTTTTCGCTGCATCCACTTCCTCAGAAAAATGACTCCCCATTGTTTGGATATACTTTTTCGAGCGTGTCGAGTGAACAAACGGATCGTTATTCGGTAATTTGCGTACAGTAATCCACGCTTCGGTAGCTTGTTTAATTAACAGCGGGATATCAACGTCGTTATTCGGTTATGGAGCTGGTGAATTGTACGTGACGGAGGCAAAAGAAAATCAATGATCATCTCCATAAATGGAAAAACTCGAATGAAGGAAAAAGTCGATAACGCAAGTTTTTGCGCGATTGGCGTAAATTGAAATAAAGAATCCACGGTACACGTTTCGTGCTAACTATGATTGAAAACCGTGGGAATTCGCGATTAAGTATATGTATTGTACCACGGTTATCTCAGTCCTTACACATTTCAATCGTAAGACATCATAAGAAAATCAATGATCATCTCCACAAAATAATGACTTTTGAGAACTCAAATATAGATAAAAGTGGACAATCGATACCTCAAGTTTCCTTCTAATTACAATTATACCCGTGTATCTTAAAGAAAAACCAGAGTAATTACAATGATAAACATCAAAATTCCCAATGACTTACATTCATCCCAGAACAGTTATCACAGTCCTTACACATTTCAATCCTAAGACATCATAAGAAAATCAATGATCATCTCCACAAAATAATAATAACTTTTGAGAACTCAAATAAAGAAAAAAGTAGACAACCGATAACACAAGTCTCCTCCTAACCACAATTATACATATACACTTTGCAAGGAAACCAGAATAATTACAACGACAATCATCAAAATTCCCAATGACGTAGATTCATCCCAGAACAGTTATCTCACTCCTTACACATCTCAATCCTAAGACATCGTAAGAAAATCAATGATCATCTCCACAAAATAACAACTTTTAAGAACTCAAATATAGATAAAAGTGGACAATCGCTACCACAAGTTTCCTCCCAATTTCAATCATACCTGTGTCTTTTAAAGAAAAACCAGAGTAATTGCAAGGATAATCATCAAAATACCCAATGACGTACATTCGTCCCGGAACAGTTATCACAGTCCTCGCGCATCTCGTGCATCGTGCCCAATGAGATCCGGCCTTTATATTACATACGATTTCTTCATCCATTTGCGGCCGTCAGGGCGGGATAAAAGTCGACTCGCTCCTGAGGGACGGGAAAAATCTCGAGGAGCCGAAGGGCCAAGCGACCTTTATTACACCGTCCAGGAGAAGCACGGTATTATCCGGTGGACTGCGCGTGACAGTCAAGGGGGTGTACAGGGGACCCGGCTGTATTTATCAGGGATAAAAAGTTGAAGATTTCTTTGGCAGTTGGAAGGCCCAGAGTTTTGTCGGGCTATCAGCCTCGAAAGTTCCCGGAGCCTTGGCTTAAGGCGGTATTACGAAGTTGGCGTATAAAATGGGGGCCAACATCTGGAATGTTGGTGTACGATCAAAATCCGTATCGCATATTACGAATATGGCGCACGTTCTCGTGCGGTTAAACTTGCGCAGTTACTCTGGATTCCAGGAGAAACTTGGCCCCATACATCCGGTTTACGAAACGAACTACGTTCTTCTTCGTTGGAATGCGCGACGCTTGTTCGATGAACGAATATTTCGTGCTCCTGTTATGCGACAGAATCTCTCCTCCTCGCCTCCTTCCTCCTCTTAGACGTTCATCCAAAGTAGTTTAATACGTGTACGTTTAATCTAGCCTCGATAATACATTTAACTCCGCTATTATCGATCTCTCGAAGGTCGTTCCGTGGAGGCGCATTTATCTTGTTTTGCTTAAAACCATGATTAATGGCACGCCTCCATGAGCAAGAGCCTGGAGTAGGAATATGTACGCGCGATTTATCCTCGAATGCGCCACACGTTCGATGCCTTCCTCGAACTTTGCAAACCTACGAATTGCAGGTCTGCGCGATTCGTGAGCTCGATCGCTTCGTTGCCCGCGAATCGAGCATAATCCGTGGCTTGTGGCGAGTTCAGAGACGTTCGTTTCGACGTGAGAGCGGCTCGGATCCGAAGACGCTTTTGGTCTCGTCCAGATTACGGGGGACATATCTCGTGGAATACAGATTGCGAAAGGGTGGATTAGGGATAACGAGGGTCTCCGCACGCAGCAGCCTCCTCGTGGTGGACGATTATTATTCGCAACGCGATGCTCTTCCTGTATACAGAATAATAGCTAATGGTTGCGACAATATCGAGGATTAATATTAAGGAAGCTTTCTTAACGTCGCTTGGGGAAAAGTCGCGATTCGTATTTTAAAAAGAACATACACGTGTCTTTGAAACTGGGTACTTTGAAATAATTCAACACAGTCGACATTCCATCGACTATTTCATATCTGATAATAACATTTCTCCATTTGGTATATGACCAACTATTAAAGATAATTATTTACATGTCAACAAGCAATTACTGTACTCTTACCACTAAACCCAGCAGCCACTTTCTGGACATATTTAAGTACGCCAAGTACATTCCTAAAGAAAAAGTCTATCAAAAAGAGATATCAAAGGATCAATAAAACGATTCACACTCCGCAATGGAATCATAGAGATTCTCAAAAAATACCCTCCCCAAAAACCACAGTAATTTCTCTATAAAACGACTGATTTTGCCTCCATTTCTTTATTTCACTTTGAACGCTTCGATGGATTTGGCGTTAATTACAGCTTAAGTCCAACCGACGATCCGTACCGGTCGTTGGCAGGCGGATAAAATCGTTCGAAGACGGTAGAGGAGGAAAATTCGGGTGCTTGGCAACACGCACGAAATCCAGCGCACGGTCAGCGCTTCGGGTCCACGAAGGTCGAAGAAAATCCCGACCCACTTCTCCCGCTTGGCTCCTCGAGGGTAACGAGCCTCTGGAGCAACGAGCCGCGAATAATATTGCATAATGCCGCGAGGCGCGATCGGCTGCAAGGCATGGGAATGCCGCTTAATACCCGGCCCGAGAATTACGAAGGTGGATTTAGGCGGAGGATGCGCGCCAATGGCCCGATTAATTTATGCAAATCTCATTCGAGGCGAGACGGTGACGGTAATGAAATCGGTAATTAATTCCTGCAATATGCAGCCTCGGCTGACCCACGGCGCCTGTTCGACATAATCGTTGGACGTGGCCCCTTTGAAGGGCGGAAAGGCGAGCCGAAGCTCGAATCGCTACTGGCGCGCGATAACTTCACGCTGAATCTATATTATGGGGTATCGCTTTACCTCCTAGCGGCACAGGACTTGGGAAGATAAAATAGATCTACGTTGAACGCAGATACTTCATTGCGTTTTGAATGAATGACAATTGGTATATTTTTATTGACAAAGGAATTGGATAATATAAAAGAATACAAAGATACTAGTAACTCAATTCCATTTGTTGTTGCAGTGTGGGATTTGAAGAATAGTGAAACTTTTCACTATTTCATTTCTTCTTGCGGCACAGGATTTCAGAAGATAAAATAGATCTACGTTGAACGCAGGTACTTCATTGCATTTTGAATGAATGACAATTGGTATATTTTTATTGACAAAGGAATTGGATAATATAAAAGAATACAAAGATACTAGTAACTCAATTCTATTTGTTGTTGCAGTGTGAGATTTGAAGAATAGTGAAACTCTTGACTATTTTATTTCTCCTTGCGGCACAGGATTTCAGAAGATAAAATAGATCTACGTTGAACGCAGGTACTTCATTGCATTTTGAATGAATGACAATTGGTATATTTTTATTGATAAAGGAATTGGATAATATAAAAGAATACAAAGGTACTAGTAACTCAATTCCATTTGTTGTTGCAGTGTGAGATTTGAAGAATAGTGAAACTTTTCACTATTTCATTTCTTCTTGCGGCGCAGGATTTTAGAAGATAAAATAGATCTACGTTGAACGCAGATACTTCATTGCGTTTTGAATGAAAGATAATTGGTATATTTTTATTGACAAAGGAATTGGATAATATAAAAGCATAAAAGGATACTAGTAACTCAATTCCATCTGTTGTTGCAGTGTGGGATTTGAAGAATAGTGAAACTTTTCACTATTTCATTTCTTCTTGCGGCACAGGATTTCAGAAGATAAAATAGATCTACGTTGAACGCAGATACTTCATTGCGTTTTGAATGAATGACAATTGGTATATTTTTATTGACAAAGGAATTGGATAATATAAAAGAATACAAAGATACTAGTAACTCAATTCCATTTGTTGTTGCAGTGTGGGATTTGAAGAATTTTGAATGAATGACAATTGGTATATTTTTATTGACAAAGGAATTGGATAATATAAAAGAATACAAAGATACTAGTAACTCAATTCCATTTGTTGTTGCAGTGTGGGATTTGAAGAGTTTCACTATTTGCAATGTGAGGTATATTGCAATAATGCGGGGTATGTGTACAATGTGGGGTATATTGCAATATTTCGAGGTGGTTTTGAAAATGCTCCACCATGCATTATCGTGTATCAAAAGCGTTTAGCTGCAAAGCCATGAAGAGAATATCGTTTTGTTTTATATTATTGAGCTGTTCTCCTTAAATGAATTCGGCCAAAAATCGATTTCTCTGATCGATCTTAGGTATCTTTAAAGCCTACTCTACGACCTCTTTTGCAACCTGCGTTTTTCTTTCCTCTTCTACTTTCATTATTGGTCTTTATTCATTCCTTTTTACAATACACCTGCTTGTTTAATTTCTGTTTATGCACTAAGGGGGCTGTTTGCCTTGCTAATAAAATGATGATACTGAAAAAAGCACCATTTTGATAAACCGGAGAGGAAAAATTTTCATCCTCCAACGTCGCCCAAGACTCGCAAAATCCATCTACATATTTACAAAAGCTTATCGAGTAAACGATCGCGCTTTTGAATAATGAAATAAGATATAAAATTAAAACATATTGGCTGGAATAACTAAAGAGTATCATACATTCAGTAGATAATAAAAGTATACTTAATCGATAAGAATATCGATAAAAATAATCTATGAGCACAGGAAGGAAGAAGTAGTTTCTCTTTTATATGATAAATTCATCTGAATTACATTTCTGACTTAATTCCCCGTTATTTCGTGGCGCATCTAAGTAACGATGTAAAAAATTCCCTGGAGTGCCCTTTTAGCCTCAACCTCATTCGCCGGCCGTTTTAGGTCCCAAATTGAGGTCTGGTTAGTCGCTCTTCTCGGCGAACGATTTCGTTGGCCACTAGAAAGAACTGCCGATGCGCAACGAACAGGTTCGAGCCATACGGGTTAAAGAGAATTAGATTTTCCTTTACGTGCCACGAGTACCGACATTTTTTTTTTCCCTCCCTTCTTTTTTTCTCCAAAAAGTTCGCCTCGCCCAGCACTCGTCGATTGGTACTTCTGAAAAAGTCGGGGAAAGCACGTAGGATAAAAAGGAACGCACAACGGGCGCTTTAATGTAGCTAATGAACGAGCTTCTGCAGAAGTGTAAGTGTATATAAACAACGAGGGGGAAAGGAAGAATCCTGATTATTTCTTCCTTCAAGGATTACTTTATATTACATTAGATTATATAACCCCTCAGTGGGACTCGCGTGGTCCTGGTCATATCTCATTGACACTTTTCAGGAGGCAGAAAAGTCTCTATACTCTGATGGACACGAAGCTCGGAGTGTCGAGCAAAAAATCCGAGCTCGAATTCGCATCTATCACCCGTGAACGATTTTCCATGTAATATGCGTACCAGGAATATAAACGTCTATTCCAATTTATAGCGACACCACCTCCCCATCCCCTTATCTACACAGCACCAACAATAACTCCCACAACATAGAATATCGATGAAGAAAACTCCGTGAACAAAAAAAAAAGGAAAAACCAAATGGATCCTTTTGATACTCCACGCGTCAGGACGAACGACGAGGAAAAGACCAAGCAAGTACCTTTGATGGCCGCCAGCCGTCAGGATGGAGCAACGCGAAATTCTCCGAAAAAGTGCAGATCGGAGCGATTCTCCGCACAGAATCGCGAGCCCATTATTTCCGCCATTTCCCTACTTCCTGCGTTAGAAAGGTGACTGCTGGGCCGAACAGAAAGGGGGAGGAGGAGAAAAGCTCTTCGTGGAAGGATCGAAAGTGGACACGCGCCTCGACGATGGCGATGATGATGATGGCGCGGTGTATTCAGAGCAGGAGGGTGGAAGACAGACGGCCTTGGGCGCGGAGGGAGAAGCTCAAAGGCGCGCATTCTTGTTCCGGGTCATTGCATTAACTGAAACGCTCCTGAGCGACGTCGCATCGTTCGATGCTTATTCCGCTCGGCCCCTGGTGATCGATCACCGCCAAGGGAATCGGGCTAATCGAAGGGGACCATACTTCCGCGAGAGGATGCCGGTCATCTCTCCCTGGACAAATCTGCGAGACCTTTTTGATCGCAGCTACTCCTGGCCCGATCAATTCTCGGCCTCGTCAAATTCTACGCACATTATCCACTTATTTGTTTAAAGAACATTTTCGATCGTGAATTTATTTATTTATTATACATTCTTATATTTATATACTATGGGTTGAATCGTGAAAATTTGTGCGTGGAACGCTTATGATTTTTATTTAAAGCCTCCTTTGATTATTCGAGCCACGCAATCTTTTGATTGTGTTTTGTACGAGAATGTCGAACTCGTCGACTGAACTTTAATTCTAGAAAATCACTTTAATATGGCTTGATTTTTGTTTCAATCGATGATTGAAAATTCGTTACATTCGTACGTATTGTTAATGTAACATTACCATTTATACAGATCTTTATTGAAGTTAATCTATTGATTAAGTACTATATTGAATACGTTGATAAGTATTACTGTTTATATTAAAATACTACTATCGATTTGGACAGAATTGTAATTCCTTTTGGGATATCAAAACCAGCAAAGATTTCAAAAACTCTCCTTCCATTATCCATTTCCTGTACACGCTGTACACATTAGCACTGCAATATCCTATTTAAATTCGTTCAAGAGCACCATAAGCACGATCATTCTAAATTACCCCTCGCAGAGAAAAAAAATTAATGAAAACAGTTTCACGCGAAAATATTCATGGGTACTTTCCATTATCTTCGCCTCGCTGTCGAGTGGTTTCAAGATCAGCCCAAGAATACGCTAGATGCCGAGGATCATTAAGAGAAGAAGCGGTGCAAAAACCTCGCGTATCGTGCCGATGACTCGACGAATTCTCGCAGTAATTCTCTTCCGTCGGTCGAATGTTCGCCAGAATTTGGCTTGCAAATTGCACTTGTCGCGTTTGGCAGCTGCAGAAACGAGCCAACGTCGGCGAATCGGTTCTGGGAAACTCGGGATCAATATTTACCGGGGCCTCAATTAAGATCGAACATGGAGCGTCTTTGTTTTCAGCGCCGGGTGTTTGACATCGATATGCCATTCTAAATGCCGCCTTATCGATATCGCTCTCACGTTTCAAGGGGAATCTACTTTGTTCGCCTTCGAGTGCCGGGAGGAAACGACGATTATTAACTACGGAAATAAGCGATTAATACCGATATGGATTTCCTTCCACCGAAGCGCTTCACGAAGGCAGTAATTATCTTTCGAACTTTTTCACCTGCGAATCCCCGTGGTTATTCGTGATATCGTGGGATTGACAATATTTCGTATGGAAAAAGTACACTACTCTATCCAGTACACATACTATAGCTCTCGAATTTTTATTTACTTTATACTTTAGTTTAGATTGGATATTCGTTCTATTACATCAGTCCTTATTTATTCGTCGATCGTTTATCTTCTTTTCAAAATCAACAGCAGTCGTATGTTATTCATCCTGCTTTTATTGCATACGAATGGCACTGCGCGTTTCATATTGCTTTCGAATTTTTCAAACAAACATCGTCGAGCTTTAATGTCCATTGATCGAGTTGCCAGTGAAAAATCGATCCAAATGGGTTTTCGAGCCGCCCGACCGATCGAGGATGTTAACCAATATCGCGCGGGAAAAACATGAGCAGCGCGACAATCGATTCAATAACCATCCGCCACCTGTTGCAAATCAAGATTTAGCCTTTGATGAAAATAACTTACGGTCAGACGTCTAGAGTCTTGATGAGCTATTCATTGAGCTCTGCCCGAGTTAAGATCCGCTAAATTTCATATGAAGATATAATCGTCCTTTCTACCATCCTTCACTACATACATTACGATCATCAAATATCACTTATGAAATCGAAGAAAACATTTGCACGGGTTTTGGGAGACCTCGTTACACAATATAAGCTATATTATATGGAACTTAATTATTCTGAAAGAATTGAAAGAATTATATTATATATAATGAATTATTATTCTCGAGCAATCCTCGAGAAATAAAATTGTACGAAAGAAATTATACCTAAAAAAGAATTTGTTTTTACATTTATGTTTATTTCACTTGATGTTTTTCGAGATGAGGCTGCATTCGAAAGCTATTTCTGAAATTCTCTGTATAATGGACGATAACTCGATAGTACACGAATTTTCTCAGAAACTTTTGAATGTAAATTCGGTGCGGATGGAAGTTCGTGCGCGATGGAATCAACGTGGATTCTCCCCCGGTTAAACATTATATCGAGATCGATATTTCACCCTGCCTATAATTTCATACTGGCAATTAACGTGTCACCAGGGAACGTGTCCTCGATTAATGCTTAATTAAGATCGATCAACCGTCGAGGAAAAGTCTCATCGACTACATGTCGGCAAATTACGGTTAATTACACCGACGGACACCGATTAATATTTCTACCTTCGTTTAGATTAATTTACTTATCGTTACTTCGCCCAAGTCCTGCGCAGGACAGGAAAAGAATATAATTAAAGAGTATATTTAAGGATCTGCAAACAAACTGATAATGGAAAGCCTTGCAGTTCTCCAATTGGCATGATCGTAAAACTCGATATAATCAAAAAGTGACATATTACACTGTTGTTATTCTGTTGTGCAGTCTGCGTGAAGAATTTTTTATACGCACAATAAGAGTTTATAATATATATATATTCTAGTGATCATTGTTATTCTCTTAAGGGAAATTGCAAACGCAATGTTTCATATTCTCGAATATCCAAGTTTCGACGCCTTTATTACCGGGCAGGTAACATTTTATTTCGATTACAAAAGGCTACCTATTAAATAAAAAGGTTATTGCGAGTAATATGTATTACAGCATGTTGCATGTCTATTATACTTTAATTGTAAAAAATATGCGTCGATATAAAGTGTGTGTTAATAAATCATGAAAGGGCAGGAGTAAAATGATATCACTTCCAAAGCTCAGTAATGCCGGCATACATTCTCGTTGCTAAAAATACCAGGACCCGCCTTTTGAATAAACCTCGATTGGCCAAAAGTCGATAATCGAGGACCCAGGAATACGTACTTCCGCGACACGCTGTACCGTGAAACGTTAGCGAAACATCCGTGAAAAATGTTCCGGTCGAGAAATCGACAGGTACAGCGTGTATTGTAGCTCGATAACGGATTTCCCTTTTTCAGGTTTATCGGTTACAAGACTTGAGCGCCGATAAGCAGAGTGCTTCCATTCCCTCGGATTAAAAGCTGACGGAAAGGGGGATTTGTCGGAGGCTTCGATGGTCAGCGCGATAGCCAGGCTCGTTCATTTGCCACGCCGAAAATTCGAATGCCGTGTTAACACTAGAATCACCGAAACCGCCGCGACAATTAACCTGTCGTTTCGTATAAAAATTGTATCAATTTGTCACGATCGTATGTATGTATTTATGTATACATACGTATGTATATATATATGCATAGTATGCTGTATGTGTATAATACGATTGGGATTAAAAATACTAGTCAGCATGTCGGTGTATTTGAATATAATATATATGCGTGTCACCAAGAGACAGAATAAATGTTTTTATATATCGGAATAAAAGAAATTTTTCGATGAAGGACCGACATAAATTTGTTGAACGTTTCTATTGAATCGCAGGCTAATTATTTCGAGGGCTTTGGTAATGTTAATGTTAAACTTATTTATTTTCTTTCTTTAGCTCCTGGTTTTTAGACATATTTATGATACATCCTGACCGCGCGCAACGATTCGAATCCTCATAGCTTTGACTTTAACGTCAGTAAAATTCCCAGTGACTAATAACGCTTTAACAGTCGCGTCACATTATTCGTACAGTAGTTGAAAGTTTGGTGCATGAAAAATTGAATTGAGCACGATGTTTGCATCGCGTCGTCAAACTCAATCCATAATGGGGTAATAAAGTCAGAATTGTGAGCATCGACAAAACACGCGATATGTCCGAATGTAAATGCATTACCTCGACGAAACTTTTATGGAGCTATAATGCATCCATAGGAATATAGGAATATAAATCCTATATCTCGCATGATTAATTTAACTATATGTCAAGGTACATATACCACAGCATATTGATATACAGAGAAGATAGAAGCGTGATAAATACAGAGTAACGAAATGTTGACTGTTAAAAGCTGAAGGCTTTGAGATATTAAATTATCGTCTCGTGCAATCAGCTTTGTCGAAGAAACCACGAAAGCTCGTGCATTGTCCATCGATATAATGGAGGTAAATCGGGTCTCGTGTTATCGAGCCACTTCGTACTTCCTTTGTACAACCTTTGTTGTTCTTCTTCCTTTCAATCCGTGGTATTTTCTTAAGGACCAATCACGCACACCGTCCCTTTCTCTCCGCTCTCGCGTGCCTTTATTTCAATGACCTAACGATCGAATCTCACACTGGATTATCGTGCAAAAAGGGGAAGCAGAACGAATAATGTTTGGCGAGGAAATATATCGAAGAAGTAATAATAGCGCGCCAGTATTCAGTAGAAGTTGATGCTCGATATATGGACGTATATATGGTGTACATATAATTATGGAGTAAAATAAAATAGATAAATATTGTACATATTTCATGTAATGTTTTGTAACACCTTGAAAATTAATATACAATTTTCAGAGTATGAGTATAAGTAAGAGACACTTTAAATTTGTATATATTACGGGACATTTTTCTCTGTCGTGCAAATACAAACGGACGGACGTTTATTATGCGTTTGTTCACGCGAATTTCACCTTATTGACGATTATTATGCATAAACCGCGGTAATATCTCGCGCTTTCAGCATCGAATTTACATAACGACCGACAGTTAATGTCCACTAATATACTATCGACAGGTTGTTATAAATCGTTCAGTACCAAAATTCGTGGAAGTCGTAACGATTGCATACCTGAGTACCTTGCATAGTATGCAAACATCTTGGCAATTGCTTTAAATTACGTTATTTTGCGGATGATGAAAAAAAAGAAAAACCTAGTTAACCTAGTAAAAAAAAAATGTATCCGTTTTTTACGCCATTTTTCTTAATACCGTTTTATTCAATATGTACTACTTTATAATTCTCGAATATTTATTTAATTTTATAATTCAAATTCGTTTAATGATTGAGCTACGTACTAAGTGCAGGTCTAAACGAAATTCTAAACACTTCACACGACTGAATGGAGAATTAAATAAAGTGTGGAAATAGAAACTGTGTTCGACCAAGAAATCATACAAGTTCTTAAACTGCCAAAGAGCAAGGAGGTTAAGTGTACGTATATTTATAAAAAATGAAAAATAAACTTGCAAAGAAAACCATTCTTAAACCAACTGCTTTTTCGCCAAATGCGTCAAACATCATCACATTTATCGCCAAGGGTTTCACCGGAATTGAAAGCTCCCCTCGTTCCTTAAACTAATACTCGCAGAAAGCTACAGAAAATTTCATCAGGCTTTTATCCCAAATCTTGAGAATTATCTCGTTCTTCGTTTTCACAACGAACACCACTAAACACTTTGAACCTAGTAATGGAATTTATCAAGACCAAATTTAACGCTAGAACAACCAGTCACTTTTTGTGCATCTTTAAATATGCCATAAATATAATATAAATACCATTAAATATAAAAATACAGTCAAACAAGAACTATCAATGGATCAATAGAACGATCCGCGCACTACGACAAAGTGACAGAAAATCTCAAAAGACGCACCATTACGAAGCTCTGGCTATTTTCCACAAAAAATGCCTGACACTTTGACTAAGTTGATAATTCTAGCCTTAATATTCTCCATCCAGTTCCTGTCCGTTTCACGCTCCCAGGATGTTATTTTATGCATCACGAGGGTTCTCACAGCGAGTACGAAGATTCAAGAGCATCCATCGAATTACCGTCCATTTTGCCCGATAGGGTCGTTGCTTCTGTCACCGTGAAAAATTTTGGCCCGCATCACCGATCGCGGAGTAACGAAAATACGCCCAGAGCGAGGAAGGTCCCTGGGGGGAGAAACGCGGGGAAATATTTCCCTCCCTCGCCGAGAAATATATGTTCCAAAAGAATTAAACGTCAACAAGGCTATGTTATCATTAAAATCCTTCCCACTGCTTTTTCCCTCGGACACTTAACCACCTTCTCGCCGCCTCGACATGGTTTGCTGCAATTACAGGAGGTACGTGCCTGGCATTTCGCCCGGCACTGCTTTCCGGGGTGAATTTATCGAGCCCCGCGGATCGTTAATAAAGGACGAGAGAAGATCGGGTTTAATTGGAAAAATTACCTGCGCACCGTGGCAAATATTTTGATTCTAGGTTGACTTTAAATTTATTTTCTTCCCAAATAACTCTTTCGCCCTTTGAATCGTGAACAGAAATAATCAATTAGATTCATAGAAGCGTGACGCGAGTATTTGTTAATATGCGACGATTAATAGATTCGTTATTGATTATATCTTAGAATATTTAATATACAACTTTCCAATTCGAAGGAAGCAAAGAAATACGATTCATTGCTTCTTATAACGAATCTCTGATTTGACTTTCGTTTTCTTCGAAAGTCGAATAAAAACCACAAATATCCTCACATCGCCTTCATTCACCTTTTTCCTTCGCGCACTTACCTCGAGCAAATGCTTTTACGCCGCATGTATGTGATACGCAAAGTTTTTAAGCCGCGGCGTCTACCTGGGACAGGAGTATCCCATGCGGCGCACAGAAAATAGGGTAAAATCTCTAAGGAGTAGGCCGACGATTCTAGTATATAAGACAGTATACGTAGACGTAAGTTTAGTTCCCAGTTTTGAATCTAGAAACTGAAGATTAGTGAAGATTAGTCAGGAAGTACGACGTCTAGTTTCCTTCCAAAGACAGACCCTCATTCCTCTGTCAACGACAGTTTTAATAGTCTGCGCATATATTTCAAGCCTCTCCTTAATAATAAACGTAATAAAGAAATAAATACTTAAACAAATTTAATGAATAAAAATGAATAAACCACACTTTCACCAACTCCATTGTATAAGACGTATAGAAGAAAGGTATTTTTTTTCAATACCACGCAGAGGGTCTAAATGATCGCGATCGAAACGCACGTACTTGCACTTCATTTCCCCGTGGTTTTCATTCGTTGCGTCGGTTCACCCACGCTTTGCAACCGCGGAAATGTAACCGTTGGTCCACAAGCTCGCAGACGTCATACGCGAGGGCGACAGAGAATAATTGGCCCACATTCCGGGATCTCATTATGATATTCAATGGCGCACGAGTCCGCGGCACGTACGTTGCTAATTCCGCGATGCCGGGGATCTCTCGAACGACGGGTTGGTTTGGTTAAGCCCGGTGTAGGATTTGTTTGTAGGTGGAACCAGCCGTGCAGGCGTTAATGCGCGCACCTAGCTGTAACTGTTATGAAATAGAATGAGGATAATATCGATAATATCTTCAGCCAGCCAAAGAACGATTTTCGTTCCCGGCCAATTCTCCCATTAACTTTCGTTCGTTAAAATCGAATGAATTTTCATCGCTCCAAAAATATTTCTGATCTTCGATTTAATATTTCGGGAATATTGCGGTCGATAATATTAACGAAGCAAGTGGAGAATTCTCACTGCTGCTCGATCGACCAGAGATTCTATGAATGATTATATTGCACGAGGTTAAGTAAAAACGATAAAATAGAGTAGAAACGAAGCCTTGCCAGCGTGAAGTATATTTACGATGTAAATTGAGTATTTTTATTTAACAGAGTAGAGCTATATAAATTACGCGCTTGTATATATGCCATCGCGTCTACATTCAACGTGCATATTATCATTGCGACCAGCTCTTGCTTTCACAGTTGTGCATCTTACGCACAGTGGAATAATCATCTCGTTATGCATTCCGCATTTCTCCTAAGTTTTTTCTCTGAATTTTCCCGGAGCGCATATATACGCTCATTTCTCCTGGAGCCGTATGCATATCATTATTGATATGTTTCATATTCGTGATATATCATTATTCGTTGGCTGAAAACCAGAACTGGAGAATGTTGTTGCAGATGAAATTAGTGATTCTGATTATAGTGAAGAAGAAATCAGGCCATTGAAACGTGGACGAATTATCTATATGAGATACGAAAATAAAATTTGCCGATAAAGACCTTCTTTTGGTATTTCCTTACGATGCAACTGGGTCGATATAGTCCTGCATAAAACTATTTTCGAGATGAACGTCGAGTTCAGCGGAGAGACGCGCAGCGTCGGCGCTATCATTGCTCCTAGCAATCGAGATCTCAGTTAATTACGGCAGTTTACACGAAAGCCGTGCAGTTAATTTGCCGTCTCAAGTCCGTCCCTCTTGATCAAAGCAGCCGGCTCGATTGCTTTCACGAGCTATTGCCCCGGAAGGGAGGCCAATTCCACGTGTATATGTCATAACCAAACGTTGGCGATCATTTTTAATATCACGAAACCTCGACCAACCGAGGGATACGCGCTTGAGAAGCTTCGTCGTATTTATAAATCCCCAATGACGACCCTTATAATATTATTAAACTTTTAATATCGCCATATAACATCCTTGGAATCTGCTTTAGAATCCTTTAACCATAATCTACTTTATGGAGTATATCTACAAAATTGGTGACGTATATGGATTTATCCGATCATCTGATTTATCTCTGGTCGTCTGGTCCGATCATCTGGTTCATCTGATCGATCTGATCCTCTGATCTGATCGATATACGTCATCAATTTTCTTGATATACACTCAAACCTGTTTTTGTGCGATTTTTTATTGTGCGAATTTTTTTTGTGCGATATATGAAAATTTCAATCAAATTAATAATCAAATAAATAAATAGTAGGTTTGATTAGTCATTTAGTGTGTTCGTCGTTTAATATGTATCTCATTACATCGCATAAGTAGCGCGTCAGCCGATTACATTTTATGTGCGTTGATCTCTGTAATCGTAAATCACAGAGAGTCGTTATTCGTCTGAGTTCACATTTCTGGACCATTAAGATAATTCATTCGTAAGTTATTTCGTAAGGTTTTGAGTTACTTTCTCGGTAATACTTTCTTTATACGGTCCCTGTTCACCGCACAAAAGAAATATTTTTTAATGGTGATGCGAAAGCTATGTCTCATAGCTACTCCTGAAGTTTTGTGCGATTTTTTTTTACGCGTTTTCTTTTACGCGCTCCCTATCCACCGCGCAAAAACAGGTTTGAGTGCACTTCATACCGATCGATCCTCAATTCACTTATCTACTTATGTATATTTCACGCAGCACTATAATCGCCAATACTCAACTATAACCGAGTTTTTTAAAGGAAATTTACACCTGCACCTTGGCGCAAACGATCTCTTCTCGTCGAGTAACGCGCGGAGGTAAAACACGAATCTAAGAACGCCTGGCCACTTTCACGATCGAACCTCATCGCTCGTGTGAAAGAAATTCGAGAGAAGAAACGAGAGTGTAAGAGGCGCGAGGAACCCGAGGAAGCTGTTCGGTGGGCGTCGATTTAATTTGCGGGGGCATGAATTTCGATTAACAGAAGCGTCATTTCCAGGGCGATGTCCCGAGGCGGTCGGTGCGCACCGAGGAGAAAACCGGGCGTCGAATATGTCACGTTCCTTCGGTGGAAATCTTCCAGTTTGCGATCCGGAAGGGAGTTTCAATTACAGGCGCGATTGCATCGCCGAAGAATTCCCCAAGACTGGCGCGATTAACACTAGGTTTACAGGGCTGGTCATTTCAGTTTCGAATTTTCCAAGGGAAATTATCAAAATCGTTCGCACTTCTCTCCTACCATATATACTGATTTTTAATGGAATACTGGAGTTTAATCATTTATACCGATCTTAATTCGATGCGTATATATATTGTGTATGTATATATAATGTGTATCTTGTATTCAATGTATTCTAACATGTATATACTCAGGATTTCAGAAGATTTTCTAGAAACCGTATCGAAATCTTGACACATAGCTCAGACTAATAAATGCACATATATTAAGTAAATATCTTTCCTCAAAATGCAATTATTTGCACTTGTAACCTACAACATGCACAACAAGAAAAAAAAAAATGTAAAACAGAATGAACAATGCTGATAACTCGAGAATCTAGATTCGCGAAAGTTCTGTGAAATGCTTAAAAAAAAAAGGGTCATAACCACGCGAAAAGGATACACGCGCATGCACTCGAGCTTTCCATTTAAGAATGCCGCGGTCATTTCTCCGAAGCCCTTCGAAGCTGCCTTCAGGGCCGCGCAATGCCGGATGTCGCTAACCAGGAAAGTTGTGCCCGCAACAAAGTTTTCAACCGTGACTTCGAATAAGCAGGGAGCGTTCCAAGACACAAAAGTTGTAACGACTTGTGCAACGGCTTATCGCCCGGTTTCTCCGTAAAAATAAGTCGAGGCCAACAGTGTTCGAGTCCAGCTTCTCGCTGTTCCTCGAAATATTTGTCCCTGATATTATCGAACTGCAGAGGCCAGATACAAAGGGGGGGGGGGGGGGGGGAGCTTATAAAATTTTTCTCGAGGGGATACAAATTTCT